>OY720022.1:9385846-9647846 GCA_963082485.1 Eudonia mercurella | reverse complement strand
AAATATTAAACACCAGACTAGCATTGCCAGAAAAAACTCTTACCTTGAGAAAAGAAAAACCCGGCACCCATGGGTCTAACCCTCGCCACCAGACCCGACTTGACCACTACACTAGAACCCACTAGAACACTACTCTAGAACACAATTGCTTGATTGCCTAGGCTTGGGCATTCTTAAAGGTTCACAGTCTCCATTAACTGCTGTAAGTATGCCAACTACAATGAATAGCAATGTCTCCTAAAACCGCAACTAAATGCATTGCTACGACAGTTTCATAAGGCGCTTCTAAAAGCTTACCTAGTTATACAAATATAGTGCTCTGGTTATTATGAAAGGTCTATTGCTGTTGGTTAGATATAAAATGTAGATAGCAAATATGCTTCTGGCATAATATCAGGTATGCTACACTTCCAATTATGCTATCGTTGCTCTATCCAACCCGTGCAAATTAATCAATTAAACAGGTTTTTTTGTTTTAACTGGTGCAGACTGGGAAAATTAGAAACTATGTCTATTTGAAAAGTCTACCGGACGAGAGGTAAAAGACTCTTCAAAGGCATTTTATGCTTCCTCCCGGGAATTAGGTAAAAAAGTGTAAGAAAATTTTCTTTATTCTGAGAAAGAAATTTTCCTTATTAGAAAGCTCATTTCGTAGAAGTTTCTTTTTCAATAGCGATCGCAAATATTCAGAATGCAGTCTTGCAACAAGAGGAGCTACGCCAAACAATCGGTAATGGCAGGAATATTTTTTACTTGGAAATCCTTTTTAAAGAAAGGAAAAGACTATTAAGTAGAATATTCTATTTTCCGAGACCTTAGTCGTATTATAAGCATTTTTGATGTTTTTGTTATATTTGACAATGTATGGTGTCGCGTTTGCATTGCCTAAAAAATTGGTTTTGCGCGACATACTGTTAACATTACTACTATTGTATCATGTATGTGGTGCTCATCACCATCATCATCAGCCTACACTAGTCCAATGCTAAACATTGGCCTCTCCAAGTGCACGCCACTGAGCACAATACGCAGTGCTTAATAAATATTTATTCCCCTGTTTTTATTACATATTATATACTAGCTGACCCGGCGGACTTCGAACCGCATTTCTTTTTCTTTTTTTTAAATTTAGCCTATGTTATCAGCGTTGCGTCAGCAATAGCATTCTAATGAAGAAAGAATTTTTTAAATCGGTCCAGTAGTGTTTGAGTTTATTCGTTGCAAACATACATACATACATACAAAAATACAAAGGTTTCCTCTTTATATTATTAGTATAGATTTAAATAACTACTAAAAATCGAGGAGGCCGATGGCGCAGTGGCTAACGCGCTGGGTTTGCGATTGCTGAAGTTATGCAAATTTCACAAAGGCTGGTCATCGGATGGGTGACCAAAAATGTGTCATCTCGAGCTCCTCCATGCTTCGGAAGGCACGTTAAGCTGTTGATCCTGGCTGCATTAACAGTCGTTAACAACCACCAATCTGCACTGGGCCCGCGTGGTGGTTTATGGCTCATTCTCCCTATCCATCCATAGGGAAGGCTCGAGCCCTAGCAATGGGGACATAAAATGAGTTGATGATGATGATGACGATACTTAAAATACCCGTAAGTGAAATGAGATGAGGAAGCAACTTGCGGGTCGGCCAGGAGAGGAAGGCTATAGTGAGGCACCTGCTCCACTATGTCAAAGCGGCGACATAACTAATTGCCTACACCTGCACCTAAAAATAAAAAAAGCTAAGGCGCTTCGCAAAAAGAGCAACTTCAGTTGAAGAAACTATAAACTTTTTAAAGTTTTCGTTAAGGCGACACACTGAAAAAATGTCAGTGTTGGCGAAACTAGCAACTTGACACAACTAGTACAAAAACAGTTGCTAATTGCAGCAACTGAAAACTGAAACGGTTGCCGATAATCGAAACTAGCAACTAGAGTTGCTATGTCGGCGCAGTTTTCTTTAGGTTATAATATGGAAACATCTAATTGCAAGTTGCATTTTGCCAAAACACGGAGACTAAAGTGGCTCTATCTGAGGAGCGCCTAAGGCGCTGCTCAAACGTAGACACTTTTGTGTCTTGTGTGGGATACAAGCTACCAGTAAATATGAAATCAGCCCTCCCTGCGCAGACGTAGACACTTTTTGTGTCCAGTTACTTCCACCTGACACTGATCAAAAAGTGTTCGGTGTAGGTAACTGGACACACAAAGTCGTCAGTTGAAGACACAAGCAACATTAACAAACTTCCTTACAATTGTACTGAGCTGCGCAAACGGACCATGCAATCGGTGTCCGTATCCTGTGTGCGACACAAGACACCGCGCGGGCGGGGCGAGCTAAAAGCCCGAAATCTGCCGAAAACAATCTCGCTCTGTGCGTCGCAGTAAGCGTGTTGCAGACTCTTTCGAAGACCTTTTTAATACATTTTTTGTTCTTATTTTTATTCTTTTTTTGAATATTGACATTTTTATAGATTTGTTTGTTTTGTCTGTCGTCTTTGGCGCTTCGTCACTGATTCATCATGAGATGAAAATAAGCAACGAATTGTTACCGCAGCCGGCAACTGTGTCCGATCGCCGCTACCGGATACAGCAACTCGGTTTCCTGTGATGGTGTGCCGTGTCGGTAACAAAGAGTGTCTACGTTTGCGCAGCACCTAATACACGCATACCATACCGACGCGGCAGCAATTTCACTGAGGAAAAATCAGTTGCTTTGTCCCTTTGTCACTGGCCTGTGCGCATTCAAGTATGAATAGAACGAAATCGTCTACTTACTGGTAAAGTATAATAAATGAACTTTTCGTTGAATTGAGGTATTAAGGTTTGAAAGTTCAAGTCGATCTTTGAAATTGAATTGTTGCGAAATTTTACATGCCTATTAATACAAAAACACAAATGTTGAAAAAAAATACACGAGTAGGATTTGAACCTGCACCCTTCTGACATACCGGGTCAGGTGCTCTCCCAATTGAACTATCGTTGTGCTAGCCTTTCTTAAGACCTTGTGGAAAATCTATATTTTCCACAAGGTCTTAGTAGTTTGAATAAAAATGACAAGCTAATGATAAAGGTTAATAAATAAGTTTAATTTTGAATTATTTGACCTTACCACAAACTTTATAGCTAAGTAAATACCAAACCTACAAAGAAAAAACTTAAAGTGACTTAATATCTCTCACTTGTGTCTGCATTGCTCGAATTCAGTGATAAGTCGATTTACTTCTGTTCAACAGAATGATTATTGGTATTTCTTACCATTTACCATATTTTCAACTTACGTATCTTTGCGTTGAACGGTTTTAGCGTTTATTTCGTTTTACCAGTAGAAAGTACTTCGAAAATTGCATTCTTAACCCATTTTTGATAAAATATGTATTTATCATGTTTTACCAATAACCAGACGAAATGAAATATGCGTATTGAGAAACGAACGCTGCAGCGCTGGAAGTAAAAGTCAAATGCTTATTGCATATTTCCTCGACGGGATGCTTTTTAATATTCACTTCATAAATCTGTCCGTCTTCATCGGCTTTTATGTAAATAAGTCGTGCGATATTGAGAATAAAACCTATAATACCTATGTCGTAGCTAGCACTTAGATCTAATGTTCACTGAGCTGGTAAATCGGATCTAATAGAAAGCCAAGCTTTTTCGTTTAATAAATTGAGCTAGCAATTTCAATAATATTTAAGACCTCTTTTAGTCGTAATACATCTAATACATCTCATTAGTCGTACAATTGAGCTCATACCCGAAGCTTCCGGGTTCGATTCCCAGCGTTGGGTGGGTAGAGTACTATGGTATAGGGTTTGTTTTTTTTTCAAAGTCCTGTCTACCGCCAATCTCATTTAGGAGAGTGTGGTAAATGTACTATTGAGTATTATTGTTTTGGTAAAGTTTGAGTTAGGACAGCCCGTTCCACAGTGGTTAGGGCATCGAAGCATGTCCTCTTGCTGCCCAACGATAATAATTAAAAAAATTAATATGTTAGAAATATTAGGTTGGGGAAAAAATCTTTTCGCATATAGTATGTATGAACTTGTAATAAAATCTCTTTGGCTATACTATTTGTATCTGGCTGGTTTTGGTTACATTAAAAGTTAACATTTTAAAGAAGATAATTCCAAATTCAAATTAGGTAAATGTGTGATTTTCATTTGTTTTTCTTACTGTTAAAATGAGTGAATCTAATGAAGAAATTTGATACATTTTAAAATTTTACTACAAAAAAAGTAAAAATGCAACGCAAGCCGGGAAAAAAATTTGCGGTGTTTATGGACGGTGTTAGTGTATGTGAGAGTAGCACAAATTTTGTTTAAGCGTTTTCAATCCGGAAATTTTGATGTCAAAGATGCACATTGCTCTGGTCGCCCTATTACGGATAAAATGGATGCCATTTTTGAAAACGTGGAGCAAGATTGGCATATCAGTAGTTACGACGTAGCTTAAGAACTGGAAATTGACGACAAAACAGTTTTGGCGCATTTAAAAAAAACTGGGTACACAAAAAAGCTCGATATTTGGGTACCTCACAAGCTCACTGAAAAAAACCTAATGAGCCGTGTACTCATTTGTGATTCTTTATTACGACGTAATGAAACCGAACCATTTTTGAAGAAGATGATTTCTCGTGATGAAAAGACCGGTCAGGCTTCACAGACTGGCGAAACCCGGGTTAACTCGCAACAAGGTGATGCTGTGTGTGTGGTGGGATTGGAAGGGCATTATTCATTATGAGCTGTTACCACCAGGCAGGACCATCGATTCTGAACTCTACTGCGAACAACTGATGAGATTAAAGCAAGAAGTTGAGAGAAAGTGGCCGGAATTAATCAACAGAAGAGGTGTGGTTTTTCATCATGATAACGCTAGACCTCACACATCTTTAGCCACTCAGCAAAAGAGAGTTTGGCTGGGAGGTGTTAATGCATCCGCCGTATAGTCCTGACCTTGCACCTTCAGATTTCCACCTGTTTCGGTCTCTTCAGAATTCTTTAGGCAGTGACAGGTTAACATCACGAGAGGACTGCCAAAACCACTTGATCACCATCAGAAGCCCCAAAATTTCTATAGCAATGGGATCATGTCCCTACCTACAAGATGGCAAAAAGTTATCGAACAAAATGGCACTTACATACTTTAGTTAAATGTAAATAAACTATAAGTACTAAAAATGTTTTAAATTTTCTTAAAAAATGCGAAGAAACTTTTTCACCAACCTAATATTTAACTGGCGCTTTTTAAGATATGGGCTGCCCCTAATAACTGAAATAACCAGATAATTATATAATTAGCTTGGTTTATGAACATGATTTTCGCCTAATGAATTCTATTTATATCTCAATTTGCGTAATTCGCAAATGCAGGGAATCTAAACCTAAAACTTTTATAATTGTTGAAGTTTTATTTATAACCTAGTGCACTAATGTAAATAATTTTGTTTGTAAATAAAATTAACTAAAGTAGCCTGAATAACGTAGAAAATTGCTGCAACAGCGAGGGGGTAAGACGTACCTATCTGTGCATTGAATAACAGGTGATTTTTTTTAATAAAATGGTAAGCTAAACCTGCTAACATATTTTTTGGACGAAGTTGCGAGAAGGTCGCTAGTTCGTCATTAAGTAATCCCTGAACTAATCCGAACCCCTTGGAGAATCCTTGGAGAGTAGGGAAAGGGGACATGCACTAGTACGCGACGCCATTCTCTCTAGAAAACCTCTGACGGTGCTTCGATCATACGGCTTGAGGAACCCTTGAAGTTTCGCCACCGAAAAAGTCAAGTGACGCTGTAAATGCATCCTAAGGCAATCGGCACCCCTCACTCCTAAAAACATAAGTAATACCGTACATCGTACAACAGAACGATGGACAACGCAGTTTAACATGTTCTAAAGTTTTTAAAGCCTTTTTACATTTCAGTATCCCAACCAAACCAGTCAGCCAACTCCAATAAAATTTTCTTTGTATAAAGGAAATACACAGACTTTCACAGTAAAAAGAAAACATTAAAAAACAACGTTTGTAAAAACTGATTTAATGCGATTTGTGATAAATTATTAGTTTGTAAATTGTAAAACTTTATTGATCCATTTGAGGAGCTCGATGGCGCAGTGGTTAACGCGCCTGGTCTGCAAGTGCTCAGGTTAAGCAACTTTCGCAAAGGCCGGTCATCGGATGGGTGACCAAAAATAAATCATCTCGAGCTCCTCCGCGCTTCGGAAGGCACGAAAAGCCGTTGGTCCTGGTTTCATTAGCAGTCGTTAACAACCACCAAGCCGCACTGGGCCTGCGTGGTGGTTTATAGCCCGTTCTCCCATCTATCCATAGGGAAGGCTCGTGCCCCAGCAGTGGGGACATAAAATGAACATGATGATGATTGATCCATTAAAGGTAGGTATGGCCCTCAAATGAGCGGAAGGGCATTTCAATATTGAATGGGATACCGAATTTAAAATTGCTCTTACTTATTTAAACAGTTTTCTTAAAATTGCTTTTCTTAAAAATGCTAGCTGATGTAATTTTGCCAACATAAATAAAAAGTGTCTTTCTATGATATTTTCTAATATTTTAAAGAAACGCCCTTGGTGAGTTTCTTGCTGGTTCTTCTCAGTACAAGGTTTCCCGCCCTGTATACTTACGAACCGATGGCATAGTGACATTCATAAGTGCTAAATTGTAGCCTAAACTGAATACCTAAATGAATTTGAATTTTGAATGTTTTCATAGAAATCCCACCAGCAAAATGTTGATGACTTCTCGGTGTCCTCTTGGGCTATTAAAAGACGATCAAATTCCATAATTTGTATCGTCAGCGAGGTCGGCCATGACTAATACCACGGTGCGCGCTAATTGAGCGCGGACACAGCACCGGTCGGGTGCTGAATGTATTTTTATTTATCAAAACATATGGGATAACTCGCGTGGCAGTAATTTTGCGTGCCAAATGAAATTATGAAACAGTGACGTCTCAGTTTTGAGTTTATCTCTTTATTGCGTTCGGGTAATTTTCAAGGTTAACCCGCGTTTATCTGTAAGACAGGCGTTCGGACATTTTGTTCATAGTACCTAGTGAGTATGAGATTGGGCACTCTAACTCAGTTATACTAAAAAAATGTTAATATATTTTTTTAATCGCATTTCAGAATGCAAAGGAATACTCGTATTAGTTACCATGTCCATCAATTATTAGATTTATCGTGTATAAATTTATATTGAATTCAGAACAACGTACTTTATTGTTCTTTGTTTGAATATTTTTAGATGCTTCATACCTATTTAAAAATACACAACTCAAATTGGTAGGGCGCTTTTCTAAAAAAATACTTACCAAGGGATTAGTGAGTCTACCTACGATGTTTGCAAGAAACTATGTGAATATATAAAAGAAAAATTCTTTCAAACTGAAAATATCACCAAATTTTATCTTTTATCATGAAACACCTACATAAGCCTCTTTTCGGCGAACCTGCAAGATATAAATCTATCCCAGAGTACCTACATAACTATTTCCATATTGTTGAATACCAAGAAAGTCGGCAAAAGTTGTTTAACCTTGGTAACCGCAGACCGGGCGCGTGGGTTCGTAGGTTAGGCCCCCGGTGTGTGACGCCCCCGTGGTGGAGGCACATCGTTCTATTGTCATAAAATTTATTAGTTGAATATTTTTATCAAAAGTACAGTCAGATAGCAAAGTGTAACCTATTATAAAAATATTTATAAGTGTCTACATGAAATTATTTGAAACATTTAATGATCAATGTCTTATTTTTTAAATATAAATCTTCATTAATAATGTCGGTGAAACAACAATTTGCGTATCTAATAATATCACATTAGTCAAGTTACAATTTAAAATCACATTTGATAAAATCAGATGATTTAAAGTACTTAATATAAAATGTAAGTAAGGTAATTTTGAATACCTTATAAATGATATAGGTATCCAATTAAATATTTACAACATTGATAACAAAATAATTAAACATTAAAATATTGCAACATTAATGTGCAAAATCACAGATCCTAAGAGAAAAATCACAGTTAAATATTAGGATGATTTACATAATCATACCTACATACCTAGTTCCAGTTAGCAATTTTATTTAATAGCGTGGGATCTGTCAAACTTGCGATAGCCTAAATCGTGAGACGAACATATGCACTGATAAGTCTGCACTCTTTCCATAAAACGTCAGAGCCCGTAGTCAAAGTAACATTACAAAAACGATAGCGAAACGATAGCGAAGTTAGAAAAGAATAAATGTATGGGATTGACATTACGTTGACCACGTGATTTAGCGCGGCTTATGTCAATCCCATACAATTTGTTCTTTTCGAACTTCGCTATCGTTTTTGTAATGTTACTTTGGCTAAGGGCCCAGGTCTATGAATTAAAATATTTTCGTAAGACAACAAGATAAAGTTCACATTTGCAGATTGATTATATATTTTAGATTTTGTATCGTGCTAGATATTTATGCGGTCCATCTGTGATCCGATGGTTATTATGTTCACAGTGAATAAATATTTATGCTGGTGGTGGGTTACATAATTTTGATTTTGTGCAATATCATATATTTTGAAGCGGCCCGGTGTCAGATACTTATGCCATTACCGAAAAGTTATATTTGTACCGGCGACAAATCATCACATACTTATACCGTGTTAGATCGTCATATATATATGCCTTCCACCAATGATCAGATATTTTTGCAGGCCGTTGATAGTCATATCTTAGTGCTGGTGACTGTACTTAATCAGATAATTATACCTGTAACGCATCATACTCATAATAATCATAAACATGGAATTTCACAGTGAAATTAAATTACTTATTTATTTCAGAAACATTTTGTTACTGCTTGTATTTGATACAAATGACTTTTATTACGACAAATTCGGCTGTTATAACTTAATTGAAAATCGGGTGCCTCCACCACGGGGGCGTCACACACCGGGGGCCTAACCCACGAACCCGGGCGCGTTAACCTTTTTATTTATTTATTAAAGGCACACAAAACAAGTTACAATCATGTTATATAACAATATTTTGGTACTTGACAATAATCTTGATATTAACTCTTAGGATCCGTGCACAAAATGATCCAAATTATCAGCCATGTTTAAAATAACAAAAGAAAAGAAAACTGCTGCGCCATCGAGCTCCTTGGTCGCGTCAGGGTCACTGTAAAATTTGCCACTACTCTTTTTTCGCTCAATGAACGATTTCGGTCTTTGTAACATAAATAATTAAATAACACAAAAGTATTTTATTATTAGGTAAGGTTAGGTAAAGCTTAAATAATGTTACTGCTGATGACGTAGTTGTCGACATTGAATGAGGCTCCTTTGGCTTACAAAGTAAGAGTAGATAGTGTTGATTAATTTCAGCTGGTTGGACATAGTCACGATAGCATAGTTGGTGTAAATCTGAATCGTCATGGGGTGCGGTTTTGAATCCCGCTTGGGAAACTTTTTCAACACTTATTTTTCAAATGTTACTTACTTAACTTATTCTGTTTTGACTATGTGCTTGTGAAGTAAAAAATATGTTGTTTATAAAAAACATGTTTAAAAATTAATTTATTAAATTCTCGTCTCTTTAAGAAAATATGTTCTAAAGTTTATGAACCGTTGACGATTGGCGCTCATCTCCAATGGAAAGGAGTTTCGCATATAAAAAAACGAGCGAGCCTTACAGTAGTCGCGTATGATGTGTAACATTTGACATCTCACCTTAGTAATAAGCAATTTTAACATTATATTCTGAAAAAAATGGGTCAGGTATTACATCATTTTATAACTATAAAATAAATACAGTAAATACTCATTAGAAGACATTTGACATATCAAAATGACCTTTGATAGTCAAATGACACAATATGTCACCTATAATAATAATGTCATATTCATAATATCGATTCTAAATTTACAAAATGGCGCGCGCTTGTGCGCTTCCCCAACCTCCTGTTACACTGTTACATACTTCCGTCCCGTTTCACGAAATCACTCCCACAAATTGCTTATATAGAAAGCGAGCGGAAAGATGTTACACATCAATGAAAATAAAAATTATGCGTTTTATTTGTGCGGACCGCGCTCAGTGGCGTGTACTTAGAAAGGCCTTTGTCCAGCAGTGGTCTAATACAGGCTGATGATGATGTTTGTTTGTTTGATTGTCTCTATTTTTATATTCTAGCTAGGATTTTACTGTAAGCTTTTTTAAGTTGTGTGAGAGACTGGTACCTGAGATAGGTTTTTAGAAAAAAAGTGGAAGTGCCTGTATTATCTACTGTGCACCAGTGCCCTACTCCGCGGAAGGTACATATGTGGTATAATTATATTATGAAAAGTTTCACAATCTATCTTAACTTAATAAAATTTTTACTTTTATTTTTAAGTGTTAATTGCTACTCTGGGTCGGGTGGGCGTTTAATTTTTTTTCACTGTATTTTATATAAATATTTAACTTAATTATACCTATAACAATATTGTGTAAATACATTGTGATTGGTTTGTAATTAATTAAATAAATAACAAACAGCATTATTATGACAACGTTAAAGTCATTTAATAATGGGTTTTTCATATTCCCGTAAAGTCAGAATTTATTGTTTATTTAGGTATTTATCTTGTTAGGTTTGCCGGGGTGCTGTAATTTCTCATTTTACATAATAAAGTTGGAAACCTGAATGATAAGAAGCGTTAGAAAACATCAAAGGTAAGCATAGCAAAAGAATTTCATTATCTTCAACTCGAGCGCAACACCAGTGCTGCGTCGCGTCGCTTGCATTCCGGTTTGGAAGACAACAACAGATTGGCGAAAGGGATAATAGTTATTTGTTATACAAGAGTGCAAAGTTGCTTTTTAACCGCGTGCTCAATTTTGATGACCGAGCAAGCGAAGGATTCTAAAATTAGACAAAAATTAGAATCCTGAGCGTTAGCGAGGGAATCAAAAGAGCACGAGGTGAAAAATCTTTGCACTCGAGTGCAACACGTAATTTTTCATCCCACCTCAGCGAGGAAATGACTAAATGCAAAAAAAAACATTTACAATCACAAGAAACTTTTTTTTCAGTTTAGGTATTAACTACTACATTATGATAGGTAAGTATTACAGAATAATCTTTAAATTATAACAAATAATACTTAAGTATAATTAAGAATCCCGCTTGCCACAGATTTATAATGATATATTTAAAGATATTGACATATTTATTCACAGCAAAAATACAGTTAAGAGAAAAGCGATAGAAATTCTGAATAATATTGAGGAATAGTGTACTGTAATTTGTGGTTTGTTGATTTGTTATTATAGTAATTATAGTAATAATAAGACAGCGAACGGCAGGTTGCAGTGCACTATTCCTGAATATCCATATGGATATACATAATGATAGACTAGATATACTTAAATCAAAATAAAAATAAAGCATAAGTAGTACCGTAGTTAAAAAAATATAATAAACGTGGAAGTAAATATGTTATTATATTATACATATATACATGTGTGTGTGTATACGTATGGATTTAGTATATGTAAGTATTAATTAGTTTATGATGTTTATATATTTTTTTGTATTATATAGGTGTATTGTATCAACATATATATATTTTTTAACGCCTTAAGCAATTAATTATGTTAAGGAAACCTATTATTAGCTTTACGTATTAGTTTAAGTACTATGTAAGAAAGTGTTGTATTGTTACGCAGTTGGTTTTCTTAATAAAGCAAAAAAAAAAAAAAAAAAAAAAGAAAAATTGAAAGTAACGTTGCTACAGTTACTTAAGTTGAGTGTAATATTTTTGTTAGGTACTGTAATGTTGGTGTTAGTGACTTGTGTACTGATATATACGGCACCATGGAGGTAGAAGTAAATAGGTTTGATGATGTTTTGAATTCACAAATTTAGTGCACACGATGTTCTAAATTAAATTTACTTTATCCTCTAGCGGATAAAAACGGCTTTTGCACTCAGATATCGAAGAGCAAAAATACTCTTTCCGAGATGGGGGGATGAAAAATATATTTAATATCTCACTTTATTCACAAAATAAGGAAACCCCAGAAAATTTTGGAACAGCTCGGAACAGTCAAATCAAATCAAATCAAATCAAAATATTTATTCAGTTTGAAATTAAAATTAATAAACAAAAATAAAATATAAAGTAAAGAAGCGAAACTTAAAGGGACTCCACACAGCACATGTTGCAGCATGAACATCACCTGCAACGCTGATATTCTGCGGAGCCCTATTGTTTGTGTGTGTGCGGACCAGCAGAAGCAGAAGCGGCTAGAAGCGCCTCGCTTTTACCCTTTTAAATTATTGGTTACATTATTTATAAAATAACTTTATATTATACCTATTAAATTTAATGACGCAAGAAGTAAGAAACAAAATTGGTTGGTATAAGTATTACAAAAACACAAATGTTGAAAAAATTTCCACGAGCAGGATTTGAACCTGCACCCTTCTGACATTGTGTTGTAATTTGTTCGCAACAAAATTTGCGTTAAAAATTATTTGAACATTTGGTGTAAGTATTCTTTAACTTAAACTAGTACCTACAGTCGTCTTTTAGGGGCTAATTAATAAGCAAAGTGTACTCCGTGTTTTGTCTCTTTTACTCTAATATGAAATTAAGTTTACATGACGGAAACAAAACACGGAGTAACTACTTCAAGCTTACACTTTGTTTATTAATACGGGGGTAACAGATTAATTTGTTGATGGAGAAAATACTTTTTAAAATTAATGGCTCCGCACACTGGACGACTGTCGCTGCGTCTAGTCGCGTAGAGCACACACACACACATGACGACAGTCGTGTGACAGTTGTGAGCGTCAGTTTCGCGACTCCCCTAGCTTGTCGTCACGACTCTGCGACTGACGCCAAGTGTGCGGAGTGAACAAAATATATGAAAATTGTCGTCGCGTCTAGTCGCCGAGCTGTCGCAGTCGCGTGTCGCCTAGTGTGCGGAGCCATTAAATGAACAAACTGTTTCCTTAGTCCGAGCGCAGCTGCTGTTAAGAGATTCCGTGACGGTGAAAGATTTTTCTTTTAAATTAATTGTTTGACTCCTTTTCCCTTTTGTTATTGTAAAGGGTATTTTTTAATCATCATTATCATTAGCTCACTTTATGTCCACACTGTTGGGGCTCGAGCCTTCCCTATGGATTAGGAAAAACGGGCTATAAACCAAGTGCGAATTGGTGGTTGTTAACGACTGCTAATGCAGCCGGACTTTACGTACCTTCTGAAGCATGGAGGAGCTCGAGATGATACATTTTTGGTCACCCATCCGACGACTAACCTTTGTGAAAGTTGATTTCTATTGTCAGCTGTCTTTACAATTTTATTTTCAGTCCGAGAGCGGTTGTCTTATGTGTGCGTTGCCCGAGCGCGTCATGAAGCTTACCTACTTTCTGCAGTCTCCTTATTTTGTGTTTTCTTAGTATGAAGTATGAATCAAATACTATGAAGTGGCGTCTAACCAAAGCCTGGGGGATTTCTTGGTGGGAAAGTGAAGAGTCATGTCTGCGGTTTTTTGTTTTATTTTCTAAAATTTGTGTTATGTCGAATATTAATGTGAAATAATGGTGGATTAGTCCGTGAGTGTGTATGAGTGTTGCAAATGAAACAAAACAGTGCAACGTTGCATGCAACAAAACAGTGCAACATTGTATGCAACTTTTCAAATTCTTTTAAGAAGTCCGCTCGAGGACTTAGTAGAGTCCCACGTTTTTACTGAGATACTCGTGGGGTTGGAGGGTATATCATTTCTCACTTCACACTTCTATTATCATTCATCATCATCATACAGGAAGGAAATATTGTTTATTTATTATATATATTACTTGTAAAAAAAATTACTTTGACACTGGCTAAATGTGCTAATCGCACAAAGCCATCAACTAAAGGAAAAAAAAACCAAAGCCTGTCTGCAATATCTACTATCGACTTACAAGATCGAGACGGTTCTACGCTTGTTAGTAAAACAATGGCTATTGTACGGAAGTTTGGAGTGCTTGCGTAGACTAACCTGAAATACCTACGTAGATCTCACAGTTAGTAGTTTACTTACAACTTGATTGAGGGGAAGAGAATAGGCTTTGAGAACATATAACTTTGAGTGCTCTTTGTGCCCTTTCAAGGCGCAAAAGCAATTGAATTGACATTGAAAATAAAAGAAACTGTAACTTGTATCGAAAAAATCTAACACAGATCAAAAATTCCATCATTTTGGGCACCTTGCCTTGACAGGGGGGTTAGTTGAAGTGTTTTATTTATAAGTGAATTGTACTTATTATTATTATTTTATGGTTTTTTATGAATAATTGTCATCTAAAATTTATAATGGTTATTTTAGCATAGCAGTCTGTCTCTCCGAGTATAATCTTGTTTTACTTGTATTTTATTTCATGGTAATAAAGAAAAAAAAGTCAAGGCTATAAATCTTATACAAATACAAAATCTTTATTCCTAACAAATTGTAAATATAATAGTGAGCTCCCAAATTTATTTACGTACTTTTCGCCGCGAAATGAATGTTAAATGAGATAGGACGATATTGGCTGGAATATAAAAGTTTTAAAATGAAGTAGGTATGTACTATTATTATAAAAATATTTCTAGACTTTATTTTCTTAAAAGCGCATAAAATAAACAGCTTTTTTCCAAAGATTTTTTGTTTGCTGCCTGGCGGCCTTTACAGCGTCATCGACTGTTTGGGGGGTGACGAGAACCGCAAAGGGTTCCTCAAGCCGTGTCATCGAAACGCCGAGTCTACTAAGAAGTAGAACTATTTCCGGGATCTGAGATTCAATAAAAATATATTAACAACATTACGGTAGTTTTACACTTAGTCTTGTCTTGTCGGCCATTTTAGGTAAATAAGCCCCTCGATTTCGATCACTCGTTATTAATAATAAGAGTACCTAAGTATTATAGTAAATAACCTATAACTGTCCCACTGCTGGGCCTTAAAGGCTTACAACTCCGCCACCAAAGAGGACATTTGGTAGTCAACTTTAGAATCGACGACCCAAGCAGTGGAAACTGCGAGTAAGTGCAACGAGAAGTGAGCGAGCTTACAGCTCCGGTAACCTATCTGGATATTAGCATATTTATATTATATTTTTATTATTAGGTAGTGGACTATATGTGTCCACGGGGCAACTAGCTCGAGACACTAGTCTTAAAAGTACAAGATGAAGAATGCGCTTCGGCGCATCCTGATCTGGCGTTATGACCTGACGTAGATAGTCCCTTGTTGCACAAGGGACTATCTACGTCACGTCCTTGCTTGCGCAAGGATGTCTGACACCTAATTTGTTTGGTAGGGGGTGTCAGTATAAACTTTAAAGTCGTGTGTATTGGGTTGTCCCACTGCTGGGCAAAAACCTTCATCGTTTAAATCAAGTCATCACTACAATTGATGGGTATTGACTTCATCACCACGCTTGCCAAATGCGGGATGATCACAAACCCGGGCATCGATAATATCCTAAACACTATTTGCCCGACCTGGGAATTGAACCAGGGACTTTGGGTGTCGGGCTGAGCGCTGTGCTACTGAAAAAACGAAATCCGTACAGTGTCACCCGATACCAAAAAATATCAGCTAGTAGCTTGGCAGGCAGAGTAGGTCAATACAGCGTGGTCGAAGCCAAACTATTCGTCGATACAATGTCATACCTTGATTGTTTTAGAATAAAATACTGCCGGTCAGTTGAATGGCTAAGCGTTCGACCCGATAACGGAGGTTCCGAGTTCAATTTTCAGGTGGATGATTAATGCACTAAGAAATATGAAACAGCGCTTTCTGTCGATCTGCGTACCTACAAGCAAAAGGGATACAAATAATGCGTGATTCACTAGATTGAAGTAAGGAAATTAAAAAAACGCTACTTAAATAAATCTAAATGTTTTATTAGAAAATAAAACATTAATACGTATTACAGGATTATGAGGATCGCCCGGTCTGCGAGTGCTGAGGTTAAGCAACTTTCGCAAAGGCCGGTCATCGGATGGGTGACCAAAAATTTATCATCTCGAGCTCCTCCGTGCTTCGGAAGGCACGTAAAGCCGTTGGTCCCGGCTGCATTAGCAGCGGTTGACAACCACCAATCCGCATTGGGCCCGCGTGGTGGTTTATGGCCCGTTCTCCCTATAAATCCATAGGGAAGGCTCGTGCCCCAGCAGTGGGGACATAAAATGAGCTGATGATGATGATGATGACACTTAATTTCATCGACGTATTTTATTTAGTAAATGAAAAAGATAATCATGTAAATATATACCGTAAAAGGTTTTTTTTTTCGACGAAATTTCATAATTCTGCATTGTTGCTGCTTATATTTCATAAAAACCTTTTTTTTTGGAGAGAGTTTGATGATTGCTTCAGACGACAGTTCCAGCTTCACCGGGCTTTTTTGGGGGCGGCGAGAAACTTAAAGGGTTCCTCAAGCCTTGTGAAACGAATCACCTTCGGCGGTTTCCTACCTGCGGTGCCCTACTAGATTCTACAAGGTCTTCGAAGCGGATAAAAACCATGCACACATAAAGCGCATTCCACAGAAATCAGCGCCTTCAGCGAAAACCCATGACTTGTGGCGATGACTTATGTAATAGACCAGCTATATACTTTACAGCAGTAATAGTTTGCAAATGGACATACAATCTAATACATACATACGATCAGGTGTGTATGAGTGTGTGTGTATCTATAGTGTCCGAATAAAGATTTTATCTATGTATCTATCAGTACATCAATCCAATCAGCTAATTCAGACGCATTAGCAGTCGCACTGATAGACGCTAGAGTTGAATGCGACAAATCGAAATCCAATCCCCATCCCTTAATTAGACTACTCACTAGACCCATACGTAATATGAGTGCATAATTAGCTTTCCGGGTGGGTTAATAGGTCTATTACCTACTTATTAAGGCATTGATAATTGCAATTAACTTTTAAACAAAGTATAGAAATAGCTTTTATTTTTGAGGTATGTAAAATTAATAAACATTAATATGTATAAACTTTTGACTCTTAAGTATTTCGTTGTATTAAGAGTTACATATTTGTTTACAGCAGAAGTGTATTAAAATGTCTAGCAGGCCATCCCGCTCGGCCCCGCCGCCGTCACTCAGGGGGGACGGGAAATGTCAAGCGAAACTTTGTCTTATAGTGAAAAAACTACGGCTTGGATTTGGATGTAATGTTCTGTTACTTTCGACGTTATAAAATTCCCTTTCTTATGACGTATGAACGCGTTACTATTGCCGACCAAATTCGGACGGCTTTTTTCACTCTTTGAATGTCATTGATTGATCTCAATTATTATATTTTCTATGGAAAGTGCACTAAAAAGTATACACGATTGTTTGTTATTCATCATAGATTTATAACCTATAATTATATTTTCATAGACTGTAAAGCATTTGTTTTTAAAATGGAGTGTTTCTAGCAAATGACCCACTGCCGCGCAGCCTAACATTTTATTCCCATTTTATTTCTCAGCACTCGCAGACCGGGCGCCATCGAGCTTCTCCTCAATTATTAGATGTGAGTGAGCAATTATAAGCATTAGTGTAGGACGCCCTCAGACTAGGTGGAGCGACGATCTTCCCAAAGTGGCTGGCAAGGATTGTAGAGTAGCTGCATGCAGATCGTACTCAGTGCAATGTACGCCCATTTATTTTCTTAATGTTTCTCGGCAAACTTCGTGTTGCTGCTGTCGTCGGATTTCTAACAGATATAGAGAATTATAGAGTTGCTACTAATCCTTTTACTTTTTATTAATTAATTTAAGAATGAGGGGGTAATACTGTGGATAAGCTTTATATAGGGTATGTTCCGATATGCACTGCGAGCACTGTAAGGTGTAACGTCAATTTAGTACCTATACTGCGAAGCCGTTCCTTTATAGTTAACTATACTGGTTACTGTTTAAAACGGAACGCAGTCCAGTATGCTGTCATCAATGTTGTAGAGAAGCCTGGTGGTAGGATGGAATGCCACATTGAGGAAGGCCAAAGGGAAGATCTTCCTCCGAGCTGGGTGGTATAGCTCGGGGACCGAGGTCCAACGGATGTTAGTTGGAGGTGCTATATATAGCGAAGGAGACGGTGAAACTTTGCTGCCGCGATGCAGACTTCCCATACTATTTCCTCGTCGTAGTATGGCGACGTCGTTGGTATGCGTTTGTGGCGCCATCTGTTGACACAGTTGAGAAGGTGTTTGCTTCGTGTCAATGTGCGGCGTATGCGGTAGGTGGCGCCGCCACAATGTCATCATTTCTGGACGCTGTTTATCACGTGATCAAATCACTGAGAGCACCTTACCTCGAAAATGCCAGTGCTTACAGTACAAAAATGGCGACTTTTTATGACTTATTTATTTATTTATAGAAACCAACAGCTTATTACAATTTATACTTATTCTACTGACAATTACAATAAGTAAACCAATTACAGGTTTCTGCATTTACATTTTTGTTTAATTCTTTTGTAATGAAAAGGTCACAAAATAGAGACACAAAAAAAGCGCAATAAACCGAACACTAACCAACTTCTAACAAAATAAACATTGCAAATTTTTTTTCTAATCTAGAACTTAATTAAAAACTCATTAACTACGAAATTAGCCAGTCATTGAACGCTGCTATTTAAATGAGAAATAATTCTGAATATATAATTATTAATTATATAACTACACATACATAAACATACATAAACATTGTTTAATAAATGATTACTTTTTGTTTTTTCTGCACTTCTTAATTATCGACTTGATAGCTTCGATTATGTTTTTTTTAAAGGTAAATTTTGACATGAAGAAAACATCTTCCTTGCTAAAAAAGAGTATTATAGGTGCGTGCAATGCGCTTTAGGACAGCATTACTGGAGTACTTGGTGGAATGACTTGGAACGTGCAACAGAGGCGTGTGTCGAGTACGACGTGAAGGGACACGATATGCTACTTTAGACACTACTTGCGGACAGTCAACGCGATTTCGAATAATGTCAAACAATAAAGACATATCCATAACTTTATGTCTCTCCTCAACAGTAAGTAAGTTATGTCGGCGACAACCGTCGAGATAAGAGTCACTGGAGCAACGGAGACGATAATTAAGATGTTTGATAAATACTTTTTGAGTACGATCCAATCGTTTTTTATATACCTCATATCGTGATGTCCAGATGGGACTAGGTTATTCTAAAGCGCTCCTAACGTATGCAAAAAATACTGTTTAAATAAATAAATCAACGTTAGAGAAAGGCTTACAGAATCGTATAACGAAACCCAAATTCCGAAAAGCTTAAATTAGCTTAAGTATCAATATGTTGATCAAAATTCATTTTGCTGTCTAAGATAACGTCCCAATCTTTGACTTTATTGGTTTTTTCATTTAGAACGGTATTAAAATAATAATTGTGTGATATTTGATGACGTCATATATTTCCCTAGGATACTGCGGCAGTATACTGTCAGTCCATAACGGAACAAATTTCTCACCAGTAAGAGCACTAGACAGTGCTCGCAGTGTATATCGGAACATATCCAAAGTTCAGACTAAAAATAAAAACAAAACAATAATAAGTGCGTTGTTCTGAATTCAAATTATTAACATGGAAATAGATTTTCGATTGCATTCGGAAATGCGATGATTACCCGGAGACATTAAGATGAGCTCGATGAGCTCGATGGCGCAGTGGTTAACGCACCCGATCTGTGAGTGCTGAGGTTAAGCAATTTTTGCAAAGGCCGGTGATCGGATGGGTGACCGAAAATGTATCTTCTCGAGCTCCTCCGTGCTTCGGAAGGCACGTAAAGCCTTTGGTCCCGGCTGCATTAGCAGCCGTTAACAACCACCAACCCGCTCTGGGCCCGTGTAGTGGTTTAAGGCCCGTTCTCCTTATCCATCCATTGTTGATCATAAACTGGTGAAAGTTGGTGATCATAAACTTGGGCTATGCATTGAAAAACCCGAAACACTTTACCCGACCTAACCCGGTACCTTCGTATATCGGGTTTTGCCACACTGCCACCGAGGCGTTGAATGATAATGATGATTCACTTGATGAATAAGTAGACCCACATTTTTGCTGAGATACTCAAGGGGTTGGATATCATTACTCACTTAGAAAGAGGCAAATACTGCCGCGCAATTTAAGAACGTAGTAAAAAACATGTGAACACTTCGAGAAAATAGATCGTAATGTCAGCACCTCAAATATCACAATCATAAACACAGTAAGTGGTACTTATGCGTTCATAAATTGTGCGGCAGAACAGAAGGATACAGTGGGCTGGGCAGCATATGGGAAATTACGTCAAGTCTTTACGACCGTCGCCTGTTCCACAGAGTATAAAGACGAAAGTTTTTTTACAGAACGGAAACGTGGATACTCACGGTAGGCCTAGTCTACAAATTTAAAGTCGCTCAGCGAGCGAAAGGTCTTTGCTTGGAGTTTCTTTGAGGGATCGGATCCGGAACGAGTTGATCCTACAGAGAACCAAAGTCGACATAGCCCACAGGATTAATAAGCTGAAGTGGCAGTGGGCCGTCCATATTAGCCGCAGAACAGATAACTGATGGGGTCAACGAGTTCTTGAGTGGAGACCGCGTATCGGCAAACGTAGGACGCCCTCAGACTAGGTGGAACGACGATCTTCGCAAGGTGGCTGGCGAAAGCTGGATGAGAGTAGCCGCGGATCATGCTAGGTGGCGTGCACTTGGAGAGGCCGATGTTCAACAGTGGACGTGTGTAGGCTGATGATGATGATGACTACTCACTTCTTATTACTATTATCATTCATCATCATCATCATATGTTAACGAGAGAAATATTATCTATTTACGTAACTTGTAAGAAAATTATTTTGACACTGGCTAACAGCACGAAGCCATCGACCAAAAGAAAAAGTGTTTTGTAATTCTTTTGTTTCTTTGCCTCCCTTTCATTGCGTGGAAAACGTGTAAAAACGAAATACTCTTTTTGCACGTTTTCCGCGTATTGAAAAGGAGGCAAAGAAACAAAAGCATTACGAAACACTTTTTCTTGGAAGATATGGAAGCAAAGAAACAAAAGCATTACGAAACACTTTTTCTTGGAAGGTATGGAAGCAAAGAAACAAAAGAATTACGAAACACTTTTTCTTTTGGTCGATGGGTTCGTCATCAAACGACAAGTACAAAAGACTTCAGCTTGAAGTGTGAATATGACTTACTAACTCTATCAATCCAGTCGTTCGCTCCATCTGCATTCATTTATCTTGCTCGCCCCGTTTCCGAGCTCTTATCAATCCTCGGTCAATTAGATCTCAAATTATCTGTCCTCTTTGCCAATTTCAAATTAGGCTATCACACTTAAAAACGGATCAATTCTTTGTTATTGGGAAATGTATTATACTCATATATTTACATATGTAAGCGGCAAAATCTTTCAAAATTGTGCATAATTTTTTTGATCCGATCCGTACCCCTTGAAGAATTTAGTAATTTAGAATTTAGTTTAGGGACACGCTTGCGTGTTGTGGTCCCCTCTAGAAACTCTCTGATGGTGTTTCGATCACACGGCTTGAGGAACCCTTTAAGTTTCTCGCCACCGGTGACGCTGTAAAGGCCAAAGAGGGCTGACAGCAAACTCTCTCCAAAAAAATTATTTTTTTAATAAAAATACTATACGAATTTTTATGCAGCATATCTTAATCGTTTCTGTGGTCTAGTTTGCCAGACCCAACGGTCCCGGGTTCGATTCCCAGCGGACTTAATAAATCTACTCGGTTTGGTGAGTAGTAAGGCTTGTTTAAAGTAAGCTAATCTACCACCATATTCTTATTTTATTATTTATTCTGATTTAAATTAATTTAAATTATACGAATAAATTTCATTAAAGAGACAACTCGAACACTGTATATACATACTCGTATAGGGTAATACAGACAACACGTTCGTAAAGCTGGTTGCCGCAACGACAGTAAATGGACCGGAAACTTCCGAGATCATTCGTTACTGTCAATCATGTGATAATCTATTTTAATTAATCAATATAAATATAAGTAATCACATCATTAAGTCGTACGTCGCGTTTTAATTCGTCCAGATGTTTTTCTCAGTTTTTTACACTGCAGTGCCAAAAAAATTGCGTAGTCGTAATTTCTTTAATACATATTTTTTAAATATATATCTGTCATAGTTATGTTTGAATTTATCCATTCGTTCTTGACGTTAGCTGATATGTATCCGGAGAGGTGGGTAAATTTGGCTACGGTGTTAAGACAGACCGTAGCGTAGGGGTAGGCTGAAAGCTTGCAGTGACGATATTGACGTTTACAACAAAGACTGGACGACCCATCATCAAAACCAGACATTAGATAAACAAAAGTACAGATTGTTTAGATATTTTATCCTCTGTCTCCTGTCTCATGGCAGATAGTCGAAGTTTAGATAGTCCAATTTGCTTTTTTTTTCAAGTTTACTGAATTGATAAGTACTTTGGAATCGTTCCTTTTTTAGTTACTCCTAAAAAGTAACTACTAACAATAATTTACCAAAACACATTTAGAACGTCTTATTGCTATTGTTAAAATTAAAATTGGATGATAAGGCCGAAGGTGAAACCTCTGGTAGTCCTTATACTTATATATTAAAATACACAAGGAGAAGGATCCGCGCCTTGACTTGACGTGAGACTTGTGCGTTACTTCACGAACGCCAAGAAAAGTTTACCAACTTTAGTTTTAGATAATACAGACTAGAGTTTGAGAATTTATAATCTTCAGAGTTATATTAACATTGAACAATTAATGATTAAGATAAATATTATTTAAATAAATAAGTACCTACTTACCTAAGTTAAAAATAAAAAATTTCTATCAACATTATGGTCCTCACAACTCGGCTAGGCCATTGCTTTATTGAATATCTATCGTAATAACATTCCGGCTGATTGACAATTAGACGTTTTACAATACAACGGCATCCTGTTCATAAAAAAATAAAGCAGCGTATTAATGTGCAACATGGTTACGACATTACATAACCTTGAACCTCAACCATTTGATTTGTATAAAAAAAAAGAATTTTCTATGTCAAATCCTGAGTGCTCCATTCTATTGCAATGCAGTGTTTTCTCACCTATACCTTCTTTTTACCTGTGACCAAAGCTGTGCCAGACAATATTTTCAATTCCTCTCCTACCACATGGTTATTTTGGCCGTCCAACAAAACATAAATACATCATTGCCATTATTGGTCTCTCCATTGACTATCAATAGTCTGAAACAAACAATAGGGTAACTGCCAAATATAATAATATCATGTCATCAATTTTAAATTTTAATTGAGATCAAGGCATATTTCCGACTTGGTAGTGCCAGAGAATGAATCTATTGATTACAGATATAGGCTTGTCTATGACAACAATTTTTGGGATTGTTTTTTGTTTATTTATAAGTCAGTTTAAGCAACTAAGAAGCGGAGAGGAGATGAATGACAACGAAATCTTATTGGTTGTTTTCGCCACATCTCCTATCCTCTCTGCCCATCTTTACTTCGGTGATTGATACTCAAAATACACATTCGTACACATACACCAAGCAAGCACACTCGCTAATGCTAAGACACCGTACTCTCAGAATAAGGGTACAACTACCCAGTTCACACGCGCTCTATACCAGGTACGGATGGATGAAGACGTACCTGGACGTTTCTCCCCACCCCACGACCCGGTCAACCGGAGCCGAGGTCTTAGCCTTAGAGACATCCTTGGGCTGTTCCGCTCCCTATTGGATTCGAAACCCCCAGAGAATCTAGTATAGAACTGAGACACGCACTAGTGCGTGATGCCATTCCCTCTAGAAAACCTCTGTTGCGATCACACGGCTAAAGAACCCTGTAAGTTTCTTGCCACCCCCAAAAAAGTCGCTGAAGTGATGCTAAAAACGCCGTCAAAGAAACCCTTTCCAAAAAAGAATTTTTTGGAAAGGAGTTAATAAAATTAAACACTTAGATAAACTTCTTTTTGAGACTCGTTTATGACTTTTAAGTTAACATCAGTAAGTTACTACCTACTATTCGTCCTTAATTCCAACTGCTGGGCTCAGACCCACATATTATTCGGAGATTATCTAACTGACGATGGTGTCAGAGCACCTTGGCGGCAGATGATGTTCTATTGTTTTTATATAGTTTTCACGGCAAATGTGAAAATGGAATCCAGACGTGAAGACAACAGTTGCAACGAGAAAACATCACAGCATCAGTCTTCACGCTTCGTTTGAAGAACCCCATATCATAAGGAAGGAAGGAAACGTGTGCTGGTAGATAATTCCGTCTTTTTGAAGTGCGACAAAGAAACTAATTCACCAATTTTTTTGTGCGTGATGATATGTTTGAGATAGTGCAGCGGTTTAATAGTATTAATAATTAGGGGATGCGCTTCGCCTGAATCCCCGTCGAAGGTATGTACAAGCTCTGGGCGGGAAGACGGGAACTGGGGGGAAAGCCTAACATAACCACCCGCGTTTCCCCGGACACGATGGTACCGGTAATGAGATTTCCCTAGAAGTAAAAAAAGACTTTCCCATATAACACAAGTCCCTAAGGTTTTAAGGGTAGCCTATTACACCAAGGCTGCTGCTTATTCTTAAATAATATCTATCATCGTATTCAAATCAGTAATGGATTCGTTTATGCATATACAAATGATAATTAATATTTACAAAATATACGAGTAAATTTATCGTACCGCGCGGCTTTTCAAGTCATTTGGCATGTGAATTTTATTGTGAAATAATGATACGCTTTACTACTGAAACATTTCAATTATTCATATATTCACTGGCCACTTCGAAAATGAGATCGTATTTAAACATGTTACATAAACAAACATTACGGGTGCTATCTAAAATTAACTTATGATTTTGTGAGAAAAATGTGTAAATTAGGCCGACGCTAATAGTTGTCTTGAATTAATATTTTTAGCGGAGAGCATTTTAAACACAATCTAGATAGGAAATGCCGGCGGCGACTTTCAACTTCACGAGCGTGGCCCACAGCGAAGTCTCAATTAAAACAAAACTTAAGAGTTAGTTGGTAGAGTTGAATTTTCTTAAAATAAAAATAGAATTTTCCTTTTGGCACAGTAATTAAAAATGGCGAGGAATTCGTCGATGCACGGCTGTTGTATTGACAGAAAATCATTGGCAAAACAGTAGCGCTTGCGACAGGCAGGTGGGGTCGAAGGGAGATAATTCGGGAGGCTGCGTACGAGACTAGGGCGAGAGCGTACCAGTCGCAGACAAACGATCATCCGATCCACACGTTTCTCCAAACCCAGAGAGGTACTAACACCGCGCCGTGTCTATGTGCTAGTGATAGAAAAGTGTATCATAAAACATACGTGTCTGTAGTGAAACAGTTTAATAATATAGTGTGGTCTTCCTTAGAGCACCCCTTCTCGAGATGTGGGATGACGTAGAGGATGAAACCCCCGTACAGCCTGAGCCGGAGCCCGAGGTGGTCGAAGAGGCGCCCGCGGCTGCCCCCGAGGAAGCCGAGCCCCCTGCACCCGAGACCATTGTCAAGGGCACTGAGCCCAAAAAACTAATTTTCAAACATTGGATAAGGTGAGCCACTCGTCTCGCTAGCCCGTCTTCGGAGTGGAGGTAAACTGTTTTACAAACATAATTTTTTCGCGTTGCAGGCCTAAATTCCTGCAATACACCTACCTATACGACTACAGGCACAACTACTACGATGACGTGATCAACTACTTGGACAGGCGGAACCGAGGGTTGGAGGTGGAGAAGCCGCGCGCGCAGACGTGGGCCGAGCGCGCGCTGAGGACCTACCTGGCCAAGAGCTCGTCGAGACTGGGCGCGCGCGTGGGCCGCGACTCCGCGCTGCTCCGCCACATATCCACCGGCGCGCGCTTCCACCGCTATCACAGCAAGTCCCTCATCTCGAGGAAGTATTCCACACTAGGATTTAACACCGTCTCCATCTAGCTTCGCTCTAACACCCTGCTTGACCTGGCTTCGCGGACCGACCGCGTACTCCGGCGTGACCTTTGTATCAATGTTACAGGATCTCGTTGGCGTGAGAACGCCGAGTGACAGCACACTGAGAATGCTCTGTTCGGAAGCCGTCCGCATTCCTATTTTAATCTGTCTTGTTTATAAGACAATAAACTTTTAAGTTAAAATGTAGTTTGATTTAGAAGCTGAGCTTCCGCCTTAATTAAGCACTTTCTGTTCTATACCTCTCTCATCATGGCACATGACACACATTCCTAGTACAAACCCTATTAGTAAATTATTAACAGAAATAATAAACTGAATGCAATGCGAAATTGTTATTTTTAGAAGCAAAGCGATAATATTCTAGTTTTATTAATTCATAAGCTGGCTTGCACGTAATTCAATAAATTGATACTTTCCAATTTTCAATATTCAATGATTTTGATAGAACTTTGTATACACGTCAAATAGTAATTAGGGTCAATATGAAGTACCAAACCGAACGCAAGTCAATTATGTTCATCAATCCACTTTGCGATTTAATTGTAGTGTGAAATGGGGGGGAGTTTATTTGAGTTTGCTGATTGGTATTGGTGATTTATTTGAGTTTGCGTACTAAGGCGTGTCCCCGTGCCCTACTAGATTCTCCGAGGGGTTTGGATTGGATTGGAAATAGAGGGGGTATGATGACACAGAAGAGCACAGAAAACCAAAAGCCTTTTTCAAACGTGTTTATGAACCAATTTTAACGAAGTCTACCTATTAATGAGAATTAATGACAATGGCAAAGCGTTTGATTTATTGTATCTCTATGTCACTGTGCTTCATCTTATCGATCTTACCTAACCTATGACATGTCAATTATACTAAACAAATAAAATCACAAAGGTTTCTCCATCAAAGATTTAAATAATCTTTCGTTAACTATAATAGGTGGTTCCTTTAAAAATGGAGAGCAATTAAGGCTAAGAATAATGCTTTACAATCGACCCAAGAAGCAGAGTAATAAGGCATATCAGATTAATAGTCGGATAAATGGCGCTATTACCATCGCTTGAATAATAAATCAGGGCGCGACGATTAATTAATAAAGTTGATTTATGATTTAATGAAATAATTGACTTGGTGCGGTGAGAAAATCGAATTTTGTAAAAAAGGGGTTTTGGGGGATGAAGGCCGGGCTTAGGTTAATGTTACTAGACTTTTGAAGTCACAATCTTGAGAATATACTATGGCTCACCTTAAGAGAGCGATGTCTGATAATAATATGATTTTGATGACTTAATCACTTTGCTTAAAACGACAGCCTGAAATTTTTTATAAAAAAAAAAAATTATTTAAATTACTAACTTTTAATAAAATACAATTGGGAATGAAACACTTCTTATGATTACACTTACGTTTAATATTTACGCTAGAATCGAATAATAAGTAAAAATTAAACGCTTGAGCATTCGTAAAAAAAGTTTCGTTTAAATATCAAATTAATTTCTCTTTGAAGTGCCTTTTGTATTAGTGTTCCAATAGTCATAGTAAACGCGACCACGGTACTCGATACAAAAGTCGCAAATCACCGCTCCGCTGTCGGAAGGCACATCATAAATTATAAACAGAGATGTCACTCATACCAACAACAAACAGTTGACAACTAGACAAAAAAAAACTATAGTTTTTTTTCAATGTCACATACAACGTGACACATCAACTAGGCATCTGAAACTCAACATTTCAATGTCGGTATATCTAAAATAACTTATCTTTGACAGTTCACTAAATGTAATCGCTTGGGCTAGTGCCAAAGAGTTGATCTACCTAGCAGGTAAAACAGGCAATCAGCCAAATTGCAGATAATTAAATGTTACAATGACCAACACAGCCTAGACATCGATTAGATAGCGCGACTAAAAATAAAAGCCACTTACGAAATACTCGTAGCAATCGATATATTGATTTAACTGATGAGATGCTCACGCGTCGATCACATCTCACTGTCATTGTATCAAAAATGCCAATCGATATATCTATTGTACTTTGACTACAATTATAGATCGATCTGATTTAATTGCAATGTGTTGTGCAAGGTTTAGTTCTGTAATAGCAAGCATATAAAATAAGGATGAATTTACAAACAGATACAGATATAATCAAATATCCGTTTTATGTTGTTTTTGCAATTTTTTGTTTGTTTTTTGTACTCGTATAGAAAAAAATGTTTTTCAATACGTATCCCAGTATTTTTATCAATCAAAAAGTAACAGGCCCCAATTTTATTCCATCAAAAATATAATTGAAATTTTTCAAATACATTTTTAAACTTTCGCGTTCCATTGTTGTTCCGCGTTTAAATTTTTTGAAATTTTTCACTGCATAACCTATTGCATACTACCTACATCTTCATCGCACTGAAAATCACTCGAAAAACTCAATCACTAGTCCTGCCGCAAATTAATTTATACTAGCAGTTTACTCGCAACTTCGTCTGCGTGGATCTGAGATTTTAAAATTAACTCTTTATTTAAAATAAAATATAGCCTATGTTACCCACAAGGAATGCAGTATTCTATCAGTGAAATAATTTTTAAAATTGAACCAGTAGTTCCAGAGATTACCATCCGCAAACAAACAAACAAACAAACAAACAAACAAACTTTACCTCTTTATTAATAGTATAGATTCAAATATCGGCACATGATTCAATATTAAGTAAGTAGGTACATAATATTAGAAGTTATATTGAAATACTTTAAAACGATTCTGTCATTACTACAATGAAGAAAAGCTGCTTAAAGTACGGTGCTAAGAAGAAAAAGAGGATGCTGGTCAGCGTTCCATGTAAATAAATATCTAAAATAAATATAAATAAATATTAGACAACATCACATTCATTGCTCTGATTCCAAAGAAAGTAAGTGAGTAAGTTAAGCACTTATGTTATGGAAATCAGGAAAGACGGTTGACGGTGCCACAACCACTCAGACCCGAAAAAATATACCTAGGAAAAGTTTGTTTTTGAAATCGACCTGAACGGTAATCGAACCCGGGACCTCGGAAATGGATCATCATCATCATCAGCTCATTTTATGTCCCCACTGCTGGGGCACGAGCCTTCCCTATAGATGGATAGGGAGAACGGGCCATAAACAACCACGCAGGCTCAGTGCGGGTTGGTGGTTGTTAACGACTGCTAATGCAGCCGGGACCAACGGCTTTACGCGCCTTCCGAAGCACGGAGGAGCTCGAGATGATTTATTTTTGGTCACCCATCCGATGACCGGCCATTGCGAAAGTTGCTTAACCTCAGCACTCGCAGACCGGGCGCGTTAACCACTGCGCCATCGAGCTCCTCGGATTCCTCCTCCTCGGATAAACTCGGAAATGGATGGAGTAAGTAAATAGCCTTAAACTGTCCCACTGCTAAGCAAAGGCCTCTATCATTGAAATCAAGACATCATCACAATTTATGGGAAATGGCTTCAACAATCAATTTGACACATTTTATCTGAGTTGAATTAAATCCGTAAAAATAATCTGGTGAAAAATAAATTGCGGGCTTTTAATAATCATTTGGTCATGTAAGCGAAAACGAGGAGCTCGTTGGCGCAGTGGTTAACGCGCCCGGTCGCAACTTTCGCAAAGGCCGGTCATCCGACGGGTGACCAAAAATGTATCGCCCCGAGCTTCGGAAGGCACGTAAAACAACGACCAATCCTCACTGGGCCCGCGTGTTGGTTTATGGCTCTTTTTCCCTGTGATATTTCAGGGATATAACATGAGCTGGTGATCTATCGAAAACAAACATTTGTATAGCATTGAAGCAGCACCTTCTAGTGGAATTCATAGAGTCAAAATTATGCCATACAAATTCTTGTTTTCGTTAACGAGATCGAGTGGCAAATGAAACTCGCCCTAGGCATTAAAATGATTGGTTTGCATTTTTTTCCATAGTAATTCTCGTTTTCATTACTGTAGCCGAATTGTGAATAAACCTTGCACTCACCCGAGTGCAAGTTTTAGTACTCGAGGATCATTTTCTGCTACTACTATTTACTTGGGAGAAGCTCGATGGCGCAGTGGTTAACGCGCCCGGTCTGCGAGTGCTGAGGTTAAGCAACTTTCGTAAAGGCCTGTCATCGGATGGGTGACCAAATATTTATCATCTCGTGCTCCTCTGTGCTTCGAAAGGCACGTAAAGCCGTGGGTCCCGGCCGCATTAGCAGTCGTTAACAACCACTAACCCGCACTGGGCCCGAGTGGTGGTTTATGGCCCGTTCTCCCTATCCATCCATAGGGAAGGCTCGTGCCCCAGCAGTGGGAACAGAAATGAGCTGATGATGATGATAACTATTTACTTCAATCAAAATAAGTAAGATTATTTACATATAATTTTACGCAAATATTGTTGCGAACAAATTACAATTTGAAAAAAGACAAAGTGTTGAAAATTTTAATTTTTTCAAATTGTAATTTGTTCGCAACAACATTTGCGTAAAACTATATGTAAATAATCATAAATAAAGCTTGCCTAATTCTTAACTGATTTTTCAATATTTGTAACAATATTAAGATCGGATGTTGATGTTGATAAAAGTAGATAGTGTTGATTAATTTCGGTGAGTTGAATTGAGCCACGATAGCATAGTAGGCAGTGCACCTGACCCGGCATGTCACCGAGTGCGGGTTCAAATCCCGCTCGTGGAATTCATCCAACACTTTCTCTGTTTTCAAAAAATAAGTAATATTTCCACTATTCACAATGTTTAGTAATGCCAGATACCCGAATGTGATCAGAGGCCGTTTATACGTAGGTACTTAAAGCATACTTAATATAGGTATTAGTCCTACCTGCGCATAGATATCCTCTTTGACTTTCTTGTATGTTTCAAATAATCTAATGCTGACTTTGTACAAACATGAACAAACCCGAAGATCTAGTATTTGGTCCGTAACCGAATCGCATTCGCCACATAATACTTGATAATACTTGCAACCATTTTGCAACAATCAATAATTACGCCTCACCTCTCCACATCACATGCTCTTGACACGTCGGTTCATAACTCGATCCAGTGTCAATATTTCGGTGACCCAACCACGGATTTACACGTTGGACACTCACAACTGGGACAGCTTCAATATCCAGCATTGTAAATCGGAGTGATCGCACTCGAGTGATCATCAAAGCAGCGCACTATTTATTCTTTCTTGCGCCAACATTGCCTCCGGGCAGCGGAGCACCCGGGGCGTAGCGGCAGCGAAAATGCAGGGCTAATTAACTTTGCGCTCGAATAATTACCAAAAGGCGATTCTGATATTGTGAATACTGTTTGTGTACGAGTGTGGTGTGTCAACTCGTGGTACCAGTCTGCCACATCCGCTTAGTAAAAAAATGTGTAATAAGAGAGTTTAAATACGAGCTTTTTTAGCAAAGTATTTGCTTTTCCCTTTTACAGTGTAACATGTGTATGTGAGTGAACAATTAGTTCCTAAAGGATAGTAATACACATATACATACACATTAAAGTGGTTATTGAAACTTATAAATATTAATATTAAATATATAGCTTCCTATTATATTTTTTTGTGAAATGTCCTGTCACAGATACTATGTTTGTAATCGGTTCGGTCGCAGTTTAGATCATAGCTAAACAAACATGTATTCTGTTTGCTTAATAACTTCCCTGCTATTCTGTTATTGGTTTTCTGATGTAAAACTGCATAGCTACTCTTGTCTGTTACTGTTGATTCACCTAAGAATATAAATCAAAAATACATTTTATAAGTAAGTAAGTAGTTCCATAAAAACCTTCTCTAAATTTTCATGCTATAGTATTCGTCCTTATCGAACAAAACATCCCGAAAACATAATTTAAATTTGTTAATCACTAAACAATAATTTCTTAAAACTACAGCAGAATTACGTACCTGTAGAAGAAAATTATTTATTAAATATTTCCACATAATCTATACTGATAGATTATGTGGAAATATTTAATAAATAATTTTCTTTAACACAACTAACACATTGGTGTTCACTTAGGAAAACTACTGAAACCAACTCATATTTTGTTGAACACTATGTTCATTTTTAAACAGTAGATTAAAAAGCAATTGCCTAGAAATGTTAATTACGTACATAAGTATGAACGCTTTTTTGTAAACTGCAAACTGACTTAATTGCAAATTGCAATAACAACTTTTCAATTTCAATTTGAATATTAAACAGACGAGTGAACCTCATCCTGCCACAGCATACAGATAATATTAGCAGAGGTATTTTCTAATAAATATACATTTCGAATGAATACCATATTCACCGTATCCAAATTAAAATACTGTAGCCAAACCGTGAATGCTTTGATCAAATGTCTGCCTTTTGTGCTAAAGCAAGTCCTATACGGATTTTCGCTTCATCATGTCGCTCATTATGTCGATACATGCCAATGGTTTCATTCGTCAGTGCAACTAATGAATAAACGTGAAATAAACTGAAATAGACGTTCTCAGTAATGAAAGGACGTTCCACATCGCTGCAACTCAAAGATAGATTTTGCTAGGTGTTCTACTTTGTGGGTTATCTTACCAAAGCATTGCATTAATGGCTGTCGAACGATATTATTTTGTCTTTATTTTATTTTACAGCGCTTGGTTTATACCTTAACTGGTGGTTAGCGACGACAAGTTCGAAAATGGAAGCGCATTTCACCTGGAGCTCTCGAGTTACTGCGAGCTAGCTAAAACGAGAATTTGTATATAGAAGGGTCGAGGTATTCCACGAAGCACACCCAAACGAAGCACACCCAGACGAAGCACATCTAAAGTATTCCACGAAGCACACCCATAGGTGTGCTTTAAATAAAATTTTAAAATAATTAATTTTCTATTCCATGAAGCACTCCTACGAATATCACTCGCATAGAGCGGGGACTAAGAAATATAAATGTCGACAGAAGAAAATATTTATAATTTAATAAGACCAACTTTAATCCGTTTCATTAATATCCCAACTGCTGGGGCACAGGCCTTCCCTATAGATGAAAATACCATAGGGCGAACAGGCCATAACCATATTCATATTCATATTCATTTAATGCATCTTGTTGTATACAATGGTGTTACATAAGTTTTTGGCACAAACAAGAACCCTGTAAGGGCACAGCAAAATACTTACATACTATACTCCACTGCAATAATGATGAGTATCCAAATTATTTTATGTTAGTGCGTTATTCGGACATTAGAATATTATGAGATACTACGCGATACGTTGTAGACCTTTGGGAAACTGGGTCTTTTTTAGCGCTACAATAATTTGCATTAGCCTAATTTTAGAATGACGCAGACACATAGAATTAAAATAATTTTGGATATCCATCACTATTGCAGTGGACCCTTAATGTTTTAATTGTAACTTGTTAAATGTTTCATCGGACAAATATCAACTATCGACAACTCTGATTCAACCTAAACTAATCCTAATTACATTTAAATCTTCAGTAAACTCTTACGACTTCGAAACAGGACTGATTTTCTTTGGTATGACGACGACTTTGGTCAACCATGTGGCTTTAAGTAACTAGTATAGATGACTGTATGTACACACATAATGTACTACTAATATGAATGAAACCAGATATTTCCAACTTGCCTTGTGTGAAACATATAATAGTTTATTGCATATTAATTCATTTACTTTAATTTTCATTATGAAACGGTAACAAAGAAATGCAAGAAGTTAATAGGTTTCATTTGTCGTGCTTAAAAGAGTTCAGGTCACCCAAAAGTTTGTTATTACTATACAAATCATTAATTTTGACTCAGCTTGAATGCGCCTCAATAATTTGGTCGCCGCAATACAGTACCTATGTGGACTTAATAGAATCCATTCAAAGGCGCCTGCTTAGAGACTGACGTATATATTTGGCCTAAAGCGTGAATTGCTTCATTATGAAGATCGCCTTCGGTACTTCAAACTTCACAGTCTCGAAAATCGTCGTAAAGTACATGATCTTACTTATTTGTACAAAATTTTAAATGGACTCGTCTCGACAAATATATTATCAAAGTTACAATTTAAAATACCAAGTAGGTCTGCTAGATTTCACCGACCGTTTTCCATACCTTTCTGTACCAATTCAAAATTCAAAATTCAAAATCATTTATTCAGTTTAGGCTACAAGTAGCTCTTATGAATGTCACTATGCCATCGGTTCGTAAGTCTACTCTGGGCGGGAGATCTTGTACTGAGAAGAACGGGCAAGAAACTCAGCAAGTGTCCAGCTCTTTTCTCCCTTACAGCGTCAAAAATATTGGAATATGCCCTATCATAGCAGGATACTTTCCATTACAATAAACACAAAAAATATAGAAGACAACCACAACATGTAAAAAAAAAAACACAAAATAATAAATATACGTTAACAAATTTGCATCAGGTAAAAGTTGCAATTTCCACAATGTCATACAGTACCACTACAGTACTATCGTAAAAGTAAAAGTATACAATAACGTATCATTTCATAACCCTGTGCTCAGAATGTGCCGCGACTTGAATACATTAAGCGGCGCGGACGGGGTACCTGACATTCACAATACCTCACTCATGAGCTTCAAATCCCACTTATTTAAAATTTTTAGTTTAACGTAAATTATATAGCATTTTATATTTATTTAAATTATATTTAATTACATATGTATCATATGTTTATTACAATTTTTTATTATTATATAATGTATATTTAATTCACTTCAATTTAGTTAGCATAGTTTTATTTGTTGATGAACATGCTGTGTGCACATCTTTGTGGAATTATGACTTACCAATGTTTCAATTTTACTGCATAATCGTTTATCATGTTTTTGTTGTAATTCTGTTTTGTGTACCTAATAAAATAAAATAAAAATTAAAATAAAATATATAACGTTAGTCGAAACGGGGATACTAAGCCGAAAGGAGGGTAAAGTATACATGATAGTGAATAACTATTTTTTTTATTTTTATTTATTTTAATTTATTTATATTTGATTGGTCTACAAAAATCTAGTAGGCTACGGTTTTGACGTAGGTTCTCAGCAAATAGGTTTACCTCTAATGTCAGTGTACGGGCATTAAGAGGGGGTATAAAGGTAAATCACCAATCGTAGATTTGATTTTAACACTAGAAGATAAACCACGATTTACCCGAAAAAAATATCATAGATACTACAGCATACTTGAAAGGGACTGGCTTAAGCGAAAACATAATATATTAAAATTTTATCGATAAAATAAAATCACAAACTTACGTCTACTTTTCAACTAGAATCAATTTATTTTCAATTTGACGCATATTACTGAGCCAATATTTTAACACATAATATCAAATTATATTACCGAGCGACTGTATTAGCGATTTGAAAAAAAAATGTATATTTTACGAGTAAATAAACTAAAACTAATTCGGCGCTTACGACATTCTTATTCCGTGCAGAACGCTCCAGTCTGTCGCACCTGACCCGAGGTAACAGGCATGTTTTGTTTCATCGATTAGTCGCGATCACTCTGTTGAGACGAGAGGACTGTGTTTCTGTGCTCAGGGCGCCGAGAAAATATTTCGTTAAAATAAGATATTATTATCATAATATTGTTATTATTTCTTTTCATTGGTGATGAGTAGTCTCACCTTGAAATATCGACCCTTACGCATTAACTTTAGAGCTCACTATACAATGTATTAGAAGCGCTGAAGCAATGACGGCGACGCGGGTACCGGGTATAGTATATGCAAAACAGAACGATGCTTTTGACCACTCGTATTGGTGGTAGTATGTATAGTAATTTTTTTTCACAGTACATACATAATTAAGTTGAATTAGCTATTCTGGAAGTATTGTATCATACTTCGTATATTACCGTACAAACTTGTGATTTACAATTATTTTGTATTTCAGAACTGCTGCAGCTCGTAAATGTCGTAATATCTCACAAGCCGATGAATGCTATCCGGTCAAACTCGTACGCAAAAATCTCTCATCAACTCTGTTAGTTTGTTACAGTTGTTTAATTTAAAGCTATTCGTATATTTATTTTTATAAAAACCATAGAATGTAAACATAATATTGATTTTTTTATATGTTAACACATGAAAAGTCTGTCGTTGCTGACTGTACAATCCAGCTCGAAGATCTCGTAGATCTCGAAGAGCTCGCAGATGAAATGCCTCGCGATACCTGAAAAATGAATGTAAAAGCTTATTTCTATAAAAATGAACTTGAATTTGGTCCAGAATTATCTTTTCAAATATTTTACTAAATGTGGGTAGCACAGAAATTGGTCTAAAGTTAGTGGGGTCAGATGTGCTACCTGATTTGTATAATGGAATTACTTTACTGTGCTTCATTAGGTCAGGAAAAACACCACATTTAATACATTCGTTAAATATGCAAGCTAAAACTGAAGCTATTGTCTCAATAACGGATTTAGTGACGTCAACGGAATTACCCCACAAATCAGCAGTTTTTTTTTTTATTAAGAGTGTTAAAAGTTTTAATTATATCTCTAAAATCAATTTTTTGAAAACTAAAATGGTTTTCACTAGGTTTGACATTTTCCTTTAGAACCGCTTCAGCTACAGTGGGGTCCAAAGTCTTTGTAGTTGAAACTGGAATATCAGTAAAAAACTTCTCAAATGCCGCAGCAACATCAGCATCAGAAGTTAAGATTTGATTTTCGAAGCTCAATTTGTACTCATTGTTACGACTTTTGACATTTCCAGTTTCACTATTTATAATATTCCATGTCATTTTTATTTTGTTATCACTTAGCTTAATCTTTGCACTCAGGAATTTTGCCTTTGCTAATCGACATACTGTTTTAAATAACTTAGAATATTTTTTGACATACAATTTGAAATCTTCACTGGTGTTATAGTTGCGTTCATCATATAGCTCATAAAGTCGCTTTCTACTTTTGTGGATACCAATTGTAACCCATTCACTAAAAGTAACAGTACCACTAACCGAGACCATCTTTGGAATAAAAGTTTTATTAAATTCTAAACAATATTTATAAAAGAAATCATTATAAAATTTATGTGGGTTATCATTATATTCTACATAACATATATTATCATAGAGATTGTTTTGAAGCGTTCCAGACGACCTGCAGTTTTTGGTACAACAGTGATAATCTGTTTCTTCACTTGCTGACACTGATGTGGAAGGCTGACCATTTGGCCACAATGATCAGAGTCTAGTTTATTAATAATGAGTTTAGACAGAGGTACTAGATCAGTGTATATATTATCGATACAAGTGGCCGAAGTGGCAGTTATTCTAGTCGGCTCCAAAAATAAATTATTCAAATTATATGATTGAAATAAATTTTTAATTTTGATAGAACCTGTAGACTTTTCTAACAAATTAATATTAAAATCACCGCAAACAACTATCTTTTTACCTACATTGCGGATTTTATATAATGCTTCATCCATTACTTTTTCAAAATAATCATACAATGCTGACGGAGGCCTGTATACACTTAATACAACAAGTCGCTCCAGCTCCACACAAGCTATTTCTATTGTTTGCTCAACCGAGAGGCTCATTATGTCTTTTCTTTCCTTTAATTTTAACTTCTTATCGACTATAATTAAGGAGCCACCATGAATTGAATTTACTCGACTGAACGAACTACCTACCAAATGATTATTAAAATTGAACATGAACTGATGATCTTTAAGCCAGTGTTCAGTAATACACAGAATATCAACTTTATTATCGTTCATGAACAATGCAATCTCTGGATCTTTGCCCATCATTCCTTGAATGTTCTGGTGAACCATACTGATTGACTGAACATTTTTAATAATTGTAGGTTGAGACGGGCTTTTCTTAGAATTAATTACACATTTATTTAAAATATTACCAAACATTTTGCAAGAGAATTCCTCTTTTGTCTTATGATTTAATTTAAAATCGTCATTAAAGAAAAGCTTTGTAAAAAAGCTTATTATAAAGTGTCTGATTACATTCAAGACAAAACAGCATGGGTTAAAAATGCTTCAATCACCCCAACAGGTATTTCTAATTTAAAATATTGTTAAGCAATTTTAAACTTGTATAACTTGATAACAGCATATAATTTTGTAAATGTCGTTACTTATATTAAAACTGTGGAGTTTCTTGCGCCCATTCTTCTCCACAACTAAAAAATAGACGTCCTGAATGGGTAGTAGGTAAAAAAAATGTTTGGACGATTCAAAAGTACTTTTCTAAAGTTTATTTGAATACAAAATATTTGACACTTTGACTTTGACTTTGATTACAGAAAGTCTGTTTATCTTAAGTGTAAACAATATTTTAGTTTTTTTTTACCATTAAAAAAACAATAAAATTTTTCATTCAATTTCAATAGTAAGTTCTATAAAGATTGTTACATTTTAAGACAAGTTAGAATGAACAGACCTTAAATACATAATTTAATGCAAAAATGTTTTAACTTACCTTCTTTCTGTCTGTTCTTTGCAGTACAGGTACAAGCCAGGGAACGAATTCTGAAAAAAAAATGTAAACCTATGAATCTATGTAAATAAAGCGATATTTTTGTAATAAAATTAGACTTCTTTTTTTTACATTGTCGACACTCTTTGAAGAAGAGATATAACAGTAAGAGCACTTACACACGAGCAGCACTTTGGTATCAATAGAGGTAACTGTAGCGTCGGATGGTAGGCCTTTGACCTTTAACGTGTCGACAGCAACCGCTGACTGTTGCAGTTACTTACTTCTGTCGATAGCAAAGTGCGACTGAAAGGGATAATATAATCTACATGATACAAAAAATAATCTACATAATACAAAAATGCTTAAAGATTTCATGGCACCTACGCCTTTATAAAATAAAACAATATTAAATATTTAAAGTAGCAATATATAATAAAAATATATGATATCATTACTTACCTTTGCGTATTATTTACCACCAGCAAAGAGTATTTTAGTGTTTCGAAGTACAGCTAGGTGATCCGACTCGCACTTAGCCGGTTTTTATCTGATTATTTTAGGTATACTGTGCGCGATCGCACTAAACACGAGTACACACGAGGGAGCGACCTGCCAATCTGTTGCGTTGGCCGCCACGCCGTACGCACGGACGAAAGCGGGGCGTGAAAGGGGCGCGGGTGGAATCTGTTTTTTTTCTAGGTTTATACGCCCTCTTAAAGAGTCGGGTTTTCTCTCCGTAATAGGACTAATGTATCCAAATATACGTAATTAAGTTACTATGCAATTTCTCATTAAGTGAAATGTTAATTTCTTTTGAGAATAAATTTCTTTAACCTCAAATATTAACTTTTAATTTATTTATATTTTGTGACCGCCAGTGCTACCACAGCATCATTTCTTTTGAAATCTTAAAAAAGCTGTACATCTAAAATTATCCATGTTCTTAGACAAAAGTTATTTACTAATATATTTACCCTCTTTTCGGCTTATTACCCCCGTTCCGACTAACGTTGTAGGTACGTGCAATAATTAAGTAAAGTACAAAGTACACATCCGAAAGTTTGTATGAAAATAACTATTGAATTGAATTTTCGTATATATATTTTAACGCCTCGGTAGCCGAGTGGTAAAGCGCTCGGCCCGATACTCAAATGTCCCGGGTTCAATTCCCAGGCATGGCAAAGTGTTTCGAATATTTCAATGCATAAATCGATGCAATCGTTCGATCGATGATCACAAACCCTGGGGTTTGTGATCATCAACCGTCATTTAGCAAGCGTGCCTTTGACCAGCAGTGAGTGAGACAGTCACGTGCTATCTACTAAACTTTTACTAAATATTTAAAAGTTCACTTATTTGCCTATTAAAAAACGAATAGCAAACAATACGTATGTCATATAAAATTAGGTCTAAAAGCTTTGAAACTTGGAAACAACCGAACGAATGAGCACGAGTGATAATTTATATTGTCTACGAGCAGTGATTACGCAAAAAGTACTTTTATGAAATTAAGAAGGTCACACACTGGTTATGCAAGAGATCAAGAATATACTCGCATATTTGTTTGCGATTATTTGCTCACCGTGGACACAAAATAAGAAGATTGCAGAAGGTAAGCTTCATTGAAAAGCGCTCAAGTACCGCACACACACAGACAACCTCACGAACACGGAATCTCGGCCCTCCTCGAACCAGGACCAGCTGTTGCGAGATACCGTGCCCGTCAGAGATTCTATATGTGGGTTGCTCGAGCACTGTACACATATCCTCGCGCCCGATCCTCTAAATGACACTACACATTTACAGAATACACTAAACATGCACACTAGTTTAGGCCCAAGACACCGTACTCGTAGAACAAGGGTACGAAGAACCGGTACACAGGCGCTCAATACCAGGTACAGACATGTACCTGGGCGCTTCTCTCCTCCTCCACAGCCTGGTCAACCCGAGGCGTGGTCCAAGCCTTTAAAGGCGCCCTCGGGTGGTTCCGCTCCCCGATCCGATCTGAACCCTTCGGAGAATCTAGTACAGGGACGCGCACTAGTGCGCGATGCCGTTCCCTCTAGAAAACCCCCGAAGGTGATTCGTTTCACACGGCTTGAGGAACCCTTTAAGTTTCTTGCCGCCCCAAACAAGCCCGGTGAAGCTGAAAATGCCGTCAGAGGCAATCAGCAATCTCTCTCCAAAAAAAAAGCGGTACGCACCGAGAGATTTTAGTGGTTGTTTTCCCGCAGGTGGGTATAGATCAGACCATGACAAAAGACTCTATTGACCGCGTATGGTTTGTATGGAAAAGTTAAAAAATTATCTCGTTTTTTGGGGAAAGTTGTTCAGTTTCATGGTCTGATTCATCCAGGACCCATTCAGGACGTCTATTTTTAGCTGTGGTGAAGAATGGGCGCAAGAAAGTCCACAGCTTTAATAGAAGTAGCGACATTTACAAAAATAAAAGTATGTCGTTACCAAATCATACAATATTTAATTTAATACATTAACAATTCATTAACGTTCCGGTTGGACGATCCAGGTACCGCTGGGAGGACGAGGTCTGTAAGAACTTGCGCGAGCTCAACGTGGATGACTGGCACCACGTGGCGCCGGACAGACCCAGATGGCGACTCTATTTATCGGAGATCAAGACTCACATTGGATCGCTGCGCCATTCTAGTTATTTATTTTTTTAACAATTAAAAACTTTCAAGTTCCCGGAACCACTATATAAATAATGCTTACCTCTACATACTTACTTAATATTACACTTTATTCTAAAACAACGTACGGGCACTTTACCTTCTGGGATCTCCTTAAATGCCGTAGACCAATGTCTCGGTCGTCAGTTTCATTGTCGCATTCGTGAAACAATTGTCTCACTCTTTCGCCAATTGGAAACTTGGCTTAAGTTTGTTGTTGTTTGTTGTTTGACAGTCATAAATTGCTGAACATAAATATTTCTCTGCAAATACAATCAGTGTCCAGTGGAAATATTTTCTCAAACTGATTTGGACATTTAATAAGTTGTCATTGTTCTACCGAAATCTGGAAAGTTTTGTTTTGTGAGAGGCACCAAACGAGCCTGCGTATCATCTGATAAGAGGTTATCACCCACCACCATCCGCCACCAATGGACAGGGGTGATGGGGACATGAGAACACCGTTTTTTTCTTGGAGAGAGTATGCTGTTGGCCTCTTCCGGCCTTGTAGTGTCTAGTAGAAAGCAGGATGTGGCCTAAACACATCTTACCTGAATACTAAGTCAAGATGTCTCAATATAATATACCTATGAGTATTTATAGCAATAATTCACCAATAGTTTTTATTAATCAATTAGCTATATTGGTTTCTAAAATTTACGCGAAAACTTCACATTTCAAGGATTTTTTTTTAATCTTTCTTTTTTTTGCGTTTATTTTACAATACTTTTAGATCAAGTTTATAACATTTATGACTATGGAAATAAATAATTTGCGCAATTTTTTTACGAACAAATAACAATTTAAAAATCGACAGAGTTGAAAATATTCCACGAGCAGGATTCGAACCAGCACCCCATGACATGCCGGATCAGGTGCACTAACAACTATGCTATCGTGGCTCTATCTAACTCGTCGAAACTAATCAACACTGTCTACTCTTACTCCAAAGCCAAAGGAGACAACTACGTTATGAACATCCGATATTAATATTTTTACAGTAGATCCGTAAAAAAATTGTTTCATTTAAATCATAAGCAACTGTGGTGGTGTGTGGCTTCTGTCGTAAACCAATGCAGCCAACAAATCAGAAATACAATATATTTTAACTGGTTTCGAATCTACGTTCCCTAATTACATTTCCAAAAACGTTGTGAACCTTACTCAGAAAGTAATATTAAAATAAAATATTTACAAAATTAAATTGTTCAATTTAAGCCCATAAAAGCAAAGCTGCCTATCGCTGAAATGTATTTTGATACGTGGAAAGGCTTAGCGCATTGTATTTCAATGAGAACCTTCTCTATGAATGTATTTTCATTTGAAAATTTTATAAACCAACATTGTACAGCTTATTTTGCACATATCATATAGAAATAATTTGATGATATTATTATTGTAATACTATATCATATACATAATTAATCAGACTTTTTGAGGTTTTACTTTTATATCCGATCTGGAATTAAACCCAGGATCTCCGGATATGACGAGAACTTTTTTTTTATACATATGTAGCTCGGCAAATGACTCCACTCCACCTGATGTTAAGTGGAAACGGAGTCCGTAACTGATGCAGCGTGAAAACAACGCAGCACCAGTCACCCTCACCCTGCCGGCCCACAAGGTGCCACTTCACGCCTCGTTTGAAGGACCCCATGTCATAGGAAGGAGGGAAAACGTGTGCTGGTAGACTATTCCATCTTTTAAAAATGCGACAAAAAAACGAGTCAACAAATTTCTTTGTGCTCGATGGAATTTTCGAGAAAGTACAGCGGTGACTCCGGAGAGTAGCACACGTACTCCTATGGAGGAAGGTGCTACTGAAGGTGCTGGTAAGGGTAAAGCGGTAGAAGACGCTGAGTGACGCTATATCTCTACGCAATTGCAAGGACTCGAGAGCATTAGTGACCTCTGCATTGCATCGAGAAGATACTTTGCGGAACCGTCCCAGAGGTGCGAGCAATACTCCACGCAAGACTGCACCTGTGTCTGGTACAAAAGGCACGACTGATCTGGCGTGAAGAATCGCCGCACCCTGTTCAGGACACCGAGTTTCTAACTTCTAGAAAGACAGTCAAAATTATAATGAAAAGTTCTGCTTATATATTGCACAACACGCAAAACAATATAATTTACATATACGCTTAAAATAATAAAAATTATTTATTTCTCTCGATCCCGATAATATTTTTTTAAACGGAACACGCGTAGACTTTATTTGACAGAGATGAACTTTTCATTTTAAACGTTATTTAACTACTTATAAAATGTGTACTTATATATATTATTGTTATTATTATTATTATTATTATTATTATTATTATTATTATTGCATATTTTATTTTAGCATTTTAATATTATATATTATTGATTCTGTGGACTTTTTTCATTTCTGATGCAAACTATGTGCAAAGTAATAAAATCAATATATCACAAACACTAACAAAGAAAAAAATCAAAAGAGTAAAATCCGTTCGCCAAACTTTAAAATAAAATACTGTTGTACCTCTACAAAATACTGAGAATCAATCGACTAGTTTTATGAAGGCAATTCTATGAACACGATATTATATTTCGACGATATAGTGCATTTTTATCAATCCAATATAAAAATACGTTTCTCCATAAAATGCCATTGAAATGCCGACGAGTCATATCGAGGTTTCCAATAAAATTGTATTCCGTGCAATTCCTTTCAGTATCAATTGCTTGGCATAATTTAATATTCCGGTAAACAATTTAAATAATATTTTCGATACATATTGCTTTTAGCTGATTTGACAAACTAGGTACTTAATAGTATTATTGCTTTTAGTGCTTTCACTTTCGTAAGAGGAGATACTAGTCCGGATCCGGAAGCCACAGACGGACAACTGTTCGTTAAAAAAGTTGTTAATGGAGAAAGTAAGTGAAACACCATAAAATCAAAGAGCAACCTAACTTTATTAGAATACTATTACTAAAATTTGTGACTACAAGTAATACTGCCATCAGAACTTTAAATATCGTAAAAAAAATGGTATCGATTCTTCTGTCAAACGAAGATACCGGTTAAAAAGTATCGGTATCCTTTGTATCGTTCGGCCAATCGTATTGGCCAATGTGCAATATTTAACTAAAAAACGTAGCGATACTTTTCTAGATGACGTTACCTGCGTTACCGGTACCAAATTACCTTAATAGAAATAACGTTACTTACCGGTACTTATAGTTGGACTCTGGTAACGGTATCAAGACTGACTGCCATGACCTAGGCCTTTTTGAATTTGTACAATTTTTGCAATTACAATGTAGTAAATTGTTAAAACCTTTATTACACTGCAAACTTTTCTATAACATCACACATCATCATCATCATCATCATCATCATCATCATCACCATCGTCAACATCATCATCATCATCATCATCATCATCATCATCATCATCACAAGTGGATTGTTCACACATTACATGCCATAAACATCTAACTGTATAAGATTAACCAGGTTACTATTTTTACTTTTAATTACACATGGAAATTTGTTTCATTTAAATGTGTAGAAAACAATATACAGGTTATTGAAGTCACCTAACGTGTTTAAAAAAAAAATTAACTACTTTTCATACAAAATTACTAACATATCAAAAATATTATACAGAAATATTAATTTGTCCTTTCAACACAAGTTTGTGAAGAAGTTTCTTCTATATTCAAGATTACTGCTTTCGAATTTGGACTCCGCTTTTGCTTCACACCAGGTTGAGTAAAGCCATTGGCTTACTCTTCAAAACAAAACTGAAAAATAATTCAATTTAATGTTAACGACCACTTCAGAACCAAATCACAGATTCTCCCGTGGCACTCGATGTTCAAAACCGAAAAAAACAGTTGGTACTTTGCCACAAATTATAAACTAGCGATCAAGTTGACTAGACCCAGAATCATTATTATCATTATCCATACTCATTGCCAGTACATGAACCATGTTAGAGGAAATACTTATTTTTAACAAACCAATTAAAGCACCTAATACAAAATGTGAAAAGAAATATAGCAAAAATAAAAATACAAGTACCTATAATAAAATCGATTACTTAGCAGAGAGTTGTCAGTTTGCCGAATACAATTTTTATTGATATTTCCAAATTCTAGAAATCTCTGAAAGACCGGAATACTTGCTCTTCACTGCGCCATACAAACTCTGCGAGGGCGGATGTAACGAATCTGTCCATAATATCGCCTTGTCCTTCCCGCTGTACATTGGTAAAAGAGCCAAGACAGTGTATCGTAGCCTATATCCTAGAGACGCTAAAAAGATACATGGAGAGCGTCCAAACGCACCATTTGTCAAGAAGACCACTCGAGTTCCATTCACAACGTGTCGTACAGCTATCGAAACCACAACAGAATCTACAACAGAATCGACAACAGAACCGACAATTGAAGAATATGTGACAGTACCTTCTATTGTACCAACAGAAGCTATAAAGGCTGTTAAAAGTTGTCCGCCATTCAAAAGGGCATGCATTCCTAAAAAGAAAACAGCAACAAACAAAGCAGCACTATATGCAATCACCGATGAAACAGATATCTTATATGCTTCTATTGATGATGAGATCCCCAACTATCCAGATGATGAAAATGAAAATGAAGAGAATCAAAATTGAAACTAATTAATTTTAACACGTAAAGGTTAAATTCCGGTAATATTAATAAATAATAAAACAATGATTACAAATTTCTCTTTATTTTTTCTATGGTCGAAAACTCTAAATAGATAATTATAAAAATATAAAAAAGTTTAACATGATCATAACAATTAAATGAAGTGATGATGATGACCAGGCAATTAGCAGTAATGTAAAACAAACTGTAGAAAAGTAACAATGATATATTCAAAACATTTTTAGAGAGTCTTATTGTCGGTGCAGATAAACTGAAAAGACATAATAACTGAAATAAACTTTATGGTAGGAGCTAGCAAACAAATTGAGAAAAATAATTCATAATGAATATAAACATGTACTTAGGTTCTACACAAAGAACACCGAATAAAAATATAGGTATTATAACGTGCAAAATATAAACACATGATTTAGCAAGGGGAAAAAAAGATAAACACTGTATTAACAATCTGATATAATTATATGTATATTTCAAAAAAAAGAAAAGACAAAGAAAGGAAAATTTATTAGAAAAACAGAATACCATAATTCAGCAAATTAGTAAAATAACATATTTTTTTAAAGTTTAACATATTTTTCGAAGTAACTGTATTTAAATATTTTTTTAAAGGAAACGCAATACCGTACGTGCGCGCGCTTTCTGTAGGTACGCAAGTGCAGTATATTACATAAAAATGGCGTATTGCAAAAAATGATAATGATAATTGATTAATTAACAACTGAAATAAACTATTGTAACGCTTTAACGCTTTCGTAAAACCAATAATGTCGCTTCAACTCGAAATTTCAATGTTTGTCAGTGACACTTCAGTCATTGAGGTGCGAATTGTTTTGGCTTACATTACTGTGGTTCATAAAATGGATTCTTTTTTCTCCAATTCTTCTTTAAACTTCACGTTTGAACAGGACATAGTACTAAAGCGCAAATCGTCGCTGACTGCACGCATACTAAAACGTCCTTTGTACGACTGGGCTACCTTTTGATTTTATTGCGTGTACGTTTACGGGTCCTTTTTGAAACGTTACAACATCTTTAACGCTTATTGTTTTCTAAAGTTTTTACGGATCTACTCGCGTTTATTTTACACATTACTTTTTAATGTTTATCCTGACGTTTCGAACCTTTTGCAGGGACCCTGCAAAAGGTAAAATAAACGCGAGTAGTCTGCCAAAAACTGCGTGTTTGTATTTTTATACACGGTGTCTGCAATTTGGAAATATTTTCGGATGACACGCGATGTGTTGACCAAAATCCGATAGCAAATTTTCTGTTTTTTTTTTTTTTTTTCATTTGACAAAATAATGAAAGCAAACCTCCGCTGATTAAGAATATTATGGAAATCTTTGCAATTGCAGGAGACCCTTATTTTGATTGTGTTATTCACGTTGGAAACACAATCCTCGTATCCTTGGGATAAATGGTCGTGGTCCATGCTCCAACCGCACATCGCTTCACATAGGCGGAACGAGCAAACACCTCAGAAGACACCGAATAGTCAATGCCAGTGCTCTCCATATAAAGGTAAATATGATATGTATATAGTATTTTTTTTTAATTTATTTATTTAACTATTACATGGCGGACTTAATGCCTGAGGCATTATCTACCAGTCAACCATAGGGTGGTGCAGAGATAACATTGGCAGATGCAATTAAGATGTATAATAAATGATTTAAGTGTAAGTAACTATATAATACATACGTAAATATGATTTATACATAAACATATAATATGTGTTTTGTAAATACATAAACTACAATAAATAAACATACATAAAATACATAACTCTATATAATAGGAAGTTATTGAGATGACTCTGCCATGATTCTATCAAACAAGCTCGCGGACTTTCTTTTTAAAAGCGTCACGAGCTATCCTGATTTCTAGAAGCAGCGCGTTCTACAGGAGAATGGATTGGATGTGAAAGGAAGAATGAACAAATACGGTATTCATCTTGGACGAATAAACCACTAAGTGGTCAAACATCCCCTTTGTGTGCGGGGCGCAGACATGAAATGTTTGTGCGGACCACTGAATGTTCTGTTTTATTATATCATAAAAAAATTAAAGTATAACATAAAATGTTTTATCAAAAAAAATTCCACGAGCAGGATTTGAACCTGCACCCTTCTGACAGGGTCAGGTGCTCTCCCAATTGAGCTATCGTGGTTCTAACCAGCCCGCCAAAATTATTCAACACTATTTATTTACTTTGAAAGCCAAAGGCGCCCATTCAATGTCAACAACTACCGTCGTTAACATCCGATCATAATATTTTTACAAATACTAAAGATCAGTTAAGAAGTAGGCAAGCTATTTATAATATGTTTTTGCCCCCCTTAAATATTTATTTTATTTTAATTTAATTATTTATTTTTAAAATGAGTAATATAACTTTATATTCTGTGAATATTTCAAGCGTCTACCTGTTGCCGTTATCAATATCGAAAAAAACAAGCAAAAAAAAATCACGTTTGTTGTACAGGAGCCCCCTTAAATATTTATTTTATTATGTTTTTAGTATTTGTTGTTATAGCGGCAACAGAAATACATCATCTGTGAAAATTTCAACTGTCTAACTATCACGGTTCATGAGATACAGCCTGGTGACAGACGGACAGACAGACTGACAGACGGACGGACAGCGTAGTCTTAGCAATACGGTCCCGTTTTACCCTTTGGGTACGGAACCCTAAAAAAAACATTAAAAAGTCTATTAAAAATTTGAACGTGTTGACACTCACTACCTCCGTTCATACGGTAAGGGATTATCATTCATCATCATCATACAGAAAATAAAGTAGAAAGAAAGAAATATTATCTATTTATGTATTACTTGTTAGAAATAATTACTTTGACATTGGCTAAATGTGCTAATCGCACAAAGCCATCAACAAAATAAATAAAAAAAGAGTAGTTCGACAGTCGTGATTTTTCTTTGACAAGCACCAACACAATAGACATAGGATCGTCGGATTAATACCATTCAGTCCTATTTTTTATATAGTTTCGTCATGTATAGATTTCAGAAGTCTTTTACATGCAGACTCAAAAAGACATGATTAAAGATATACCACCAATCAAATTATATAATACTAGCTGACCCGGCGGACATCGTACAGCATTTCTTTTTTTTTATATAGCCTGTTACTCAGCGCTAATGTAGCATACTAATGGTGAAAGAATTTTTTAAATCGCTCCAGTAGTTTTTAGTTTAGGCTAGGTTTTAGTGTTTAGTTACATACAAAAATACAAAGCTTTCCTCTTTATAATAATACTAGCGAGTGAAGTCGCGACTTCGTCCGCGTGAATTTGAGATTGAAAAAAAAACTCTTTTTAAAATAAAGTTTAGCCTATGATACCCGCAAGGAATGTAGCATTCTAACAGTGAAAGAATTTTGGGAATCGGACCAGTAGTTACAGAGATTACCCTCCGCAAACAAACAAACAAACTAACAAACAAACAAACATACTAAGTCACAAACTTTACTACTACTACTTTACCTGACATGTTTAGTTTTCTAACCCTTTTTACTTATACCCTTATGATATTTACCTTTATTAAGTTTGGCTTTTATTACCCACCAAAACGTGAGCAAAACCGTGAATAAAAGCTAGTTAATTATATAGGTGCTTAAAAGCTTTTTATAAACCAATCAAGAGATCCATTAATTAGTACTTAAGACTAACAAAAAACATAAAAAACCATATACCCCAAAAGTCCCCCTTTCTGCCTTTGATCTTTGACTTGTGTCAAAGGCAACAAAGGGTTGGCTGAGTTAGAAATGTTAGGACACTCTCGTAAATTAATTCTGGTCTGTGTCTGAGGCTTATAGATTAGTACTGTGTCGTACAAGAATCTTCGAGCCTCAAAGGTAATCTTTAAAAAAAGGTAAGTACATCCAACAATGAGGTCCACTACAGACAGCTCAGACATGGCAAAGAGAATGGTAACAGGAATAGTAGGTGTCATATTGATATTACAGTGAATCCAGTGAAGTTAATGCGACAGTTAAGCTAAATTAAATTAAATTAAATTAAATAAGTGAGGAGCTCGATGGCGCAGTGGCTAGCGCGTTCGGCTTGCGATCTTGCCCGCTAAGCAACTTTCGCAATGCCGGGTCGCCTGATGGGTGACCAATTAAAAAAACATCTCGAGCTCCTCCGTGCTTCAGAAGGCACGTTAAGCCGTTGGTCCCAGTTGTTGTCGTAAGATGGCAGTCGTTAAAACCCACCAACCCGCATTGGGCCAGCGTGGTGGGTTATGGCCCAATATCCCCAAGTGCTATTGTTCACGTGGGAGGCCTGTGCCCAGCAGTGGGACGTTTATAGGCTGTTGATGATGATGATGATGATGATGACGCTAAATTAAGAAAATTATTATATTTTTTATTTGCTATTCTTGGTGTTGGTACAATATAGTCTTTGTAAAAAAGTATAAAAACATTAAAAATGAACACTTTTGTGAAGCAAGGTTTAAGCGGTATCAGTATTTGAAAAAATGTCCAGTGTATTTAAAAACATTGCAACTAAGCCGACGAACGTGCATTAAAAGCATGAGCGAATACTTAGATATTTTGCAATAAAAAATCACCGATTAAGGCCCAATATGACAACAAACATGGTTTTGTTTGTTTGTTCGCTTTCGTTGTGGTAAATAGAAAAATTCTGCGGTTTTACTGCTATGAAATAGACCTAAATATACAGTAAATAATTTGCAAGGTCTGTACTCAAAAAAATAGCAGATATTTGAAACCTGCACCGGATACATGTTCGACGGAACTAGACGAAGAATCATCGTTTATTTATTTTAACGAACCCATATTTTTCAAAACACGGAGGCAGAGGCACTTCATATTGAACAGCCAATTTCATTTGCTGCTCAGTATACCAGCCACCTTTTTGTATAAAAATAAATCCGATAACTAACTAATGGAGGGAACACGTGCGCTTGGAGCGCATTCCCTTTTTAATAGTGCAACAAATAAATTATTCACTATAAACAAACATAATTTTTAACAATATTTGCCTGTGTATGTTACGTAAAACTCCGTTAAAAACTTTATAAAGTGGGTTCATAAATTTATGAATTTGCTTTTTAATAAACAGCTACATTTAAAAATTATTTAAGAAAACAACATATTTTTACTTAGTTACTTACTATTTTAAATTAGCAAAGAATTAATAAAATAAAGTAGCAATTTCTTTTAAGTTTTTAATTAATTATCTATCCACTTTTTAGCGTTCGTATATCAAATATTTAAACTGTTTTAGAAAGTAAACACAGAGTGAAATGTATAATAAGAACGAAACGTCTCTTGAAAAATATTGATTAATTCTGCTCTAATATTTTGTCACGAAAATAAACATTCAAACTTAAATTGTGTTTATATGGCTCACATAAAAAACAATTAGTAATTTAGAGTGCTGCACCTAAAAACAAAACGTGTTTCTACTAAACTCTAATATTGAGTTCACTTAATTTAATTCTACAATTCTATTAAATATAAGTAATTAAATGGTGGAGATGTGATTAGAGCCTAGATTCAGTTATTTTGTCCACTATCGAATGTTGTAACATACTGTATCAATAATTGACAATGATATAAATATGAGTTGAATTACACATTAAGTTACATGACAAACACACGTCAATGCCAAACAAGGTGTGTGTGTGTGTTAAGTACAGAAATTGCAGCTTCAAACATGAAACGAAATGCTATGGGCACATTTAATGTTACTTAAATTGTAATTACATACAGCCTGCCAAGTGATTATTTGAAAAACATTAATTATTAATTCATGACTTATTGATTAACCATAATGAACGTGTAGTGTTAATATTTGTCCAGAAGCTAGGAACACCTGTATATGTTAGTATATTTTAGTAATAACGAAAGAGCATAAATGCATTTATTTATTATTTTTTTCGTCACCCGTCCATTGACCTGGCATTCCAAAACTGCCGACAGGGTGTTATAACACCTCTAAAAATATTATATAGATGTACCCTAAATATGATACTTTTAAAGTTTCATTTACAACAACACACAAACGCCTGGTCGGTCTAAATGGGTTATGCTACAGGCATTACATATATTGGTAAACCGTGAACAACACACACCGTTCAAAGATAACTTACTATTATGATTTCACTATGACTCAATTTCACATTCAATCAACTCAGAGTATCCCGGCGACTGGGCCCGCTCTTATCTGGGCCCGCGGACTCACTCGCCGGATCAAATTATTTTACTCATTGGACGGACATTTCGGTATAGGTATCAACTTCACGTACTGTACGTATGCTCGCCTTGAAAAGTGTTACAAATGAGTTTTATTAATAAAATATGTTTTATAAAATCATCGTTCTATGAATAACTTACTGGAACTTCACAGGAACTTCCCACATGAATAATTTCACATGAGGAAATTAAGCCATAGCCCATTACAATATACAATCGTAATCTTAACTCACCAAAAGTCATAAATTACTTTTTAAAGCAAACGAAGAATTTAACGAGTTTTTCCTGATCCCGCTTGAAAGATATCACAAAAATATAGTTTTATTATATTCCTGATTTTTTGTAGTGACAATGTTTTTGTGGTTTAAATTAGTTTCATTCAGCTTTTTAGGTTGACGTCGAAAATCCCCATTTATAGTATTTAAAGCGATACATACCTGTACAATTTATACCAAAAGCTTCTAAAACAGAAATATAATAATTTAAAAAAAATTGTTCTTATCCAAAAGTTATAACAGTCATAAAATAATACAACATTCATTCTATTTGAACCAATACTTGTAGAAGAAACTATTGAACAACACAAGAAAGCTGTGATTTTTATAATGTAAACTAATTTAATGTGAAATAAATATAAGTAAGTATACATATGAAATTAAATGAAACTAAATAAAATTTATTGCAAAGACTTACCTATTACATTTTAAGAACAGTGAGTGATGTCACCTAATAAGCATAAAATGCCTGTAACAAAATAGCATGTAATGTAATAAATATAGGTTGTAGCTATAGTATATAGGATTAGTGTGTTTATATGATTGTACTACGTCCATTTAATTTGATACAAAAGCGATTTTAAGCTAAAAAAATCCGGGTGTATCAGGAATAACCCAATCTAACTAGCGTTTGCCAATTTCTAGAAAAATTATTATGACATGACACTAAAGTGTTGTTCAATAACATTAACGTCAAGTCAGTTGATTTGTATGTTTCGGTGTCGTACAAATTGTTTAAAACGATTAACAGAAGCTACTCAATTTGTAGTTCATTTGTTACGCTTTTGATTTTTATTTTACGTTTTGTTTCTCACAAACTATTGTGAGTACAGTAACTATACAGTAATTATACTTGGCTTTTATCTCACCTGATGTTAAGTAATGGTAAGGTCACAGGCGGAAGCGCACATCACTCCGTTAATTGTTAAAGCAAGGTAAATTAATTCTTAAACCTGTGAAATATTTATGCATTGAAAGTGTTCAGTGTTTTATTTAGTAATATTTGTATAATTTACCTTACATGTGTAAAAAACTAATATTTAAACACTTTTCTTATTGACCGTCATGCGAAAAACATTTCATATGTGTCTCAAGTACCAAAACATGACTAGCGCAACATTTTTTATACTATAGGTATGCAGACCACTTTGAATTGCCAGTACGCCGCGCCAGTAAAAAATGACAATGTGGAAATTAATCAACTTCTAACTTCGCTTGTCCAACGTAAATATGTTGGCATGCTTTGACATTTGTGAAATAGTGTTATTTTTTTTGGCCTTACGGCCGTAATACGTTATTTTAATCTTTCTGTATAAATAATTAAAATAAGACAACGCGTTGGCCACAGTCCAAAAAACTCAATACATGCGTCACTGTATGACTTATCGGGTTTTTTTTATACGAATTTCTCTTTGCCGTAGTCAAATCAAATTCCCATTACATTATTGTTCTATTTTTGTGTCTACAATGCTCTATATTTACAACGAAAACACCCACACTCACTTAGGTACAGTCATCATCAAATAGATTAAAGCAACTTTTTTTTTGGCATTTAAGATCAACTAACCTTTCTATCAAAAGAGTATAAATTAAACAGTCGCTAAAACATTTTTATTTTGGCTGAAATACACTTAAAGCTCACGGAACTTACATATTTTACAATCTATACTATAATATTATAAAGCTGAAGTTTGTTTGTTTGTTTGGTTGAACGCGCTAATCTCAGGAACTATCGGTTCGAATTGAAAAATTATTTTAGTGCTTAATAGTCTATTTATCGAGGAAGGCTATAGGCTAAATTACATCACGCTATGACTAATTAACGCGGGTGAAACCGCGGGACACAGCTATTGAAGATATTTTTGATGCTTACTGTACAAGGTAAAAGGAAAGAAAACCACTCAACAACATATTAAACATAAGAAATTAGAAATCACGCGAAAAAAAATTGCTTTAAGTATCATACATTTAGGTCAAGAAGTTTTCTAGTACTCGTAGTTATATAAGAGACTGAATATTTTTCAAATGTTTATCTTTAAAATCGATGACATGGTTCTTTAGAGAAATTACTTGTCTTATAGTTTTCATTGCCATCCCAAGACAGTTTTTTTTATATCTTACGCACTTGGCTTTCATCTCACCTGATGTTAAGTGATGATAAGGCCGAAGGTGAAAGGGCGTTTTACCTGGAATTCTCAACTACTGAGGCTTTGTCTTATCTCTAGCTGCCGGATGCCAATGCTACAAACATTGATGTTATGGCGACATATTAATAAGATGGTGGTAGCAGGCCAGGCGGAAAAACAAGCCTTACCACCAATCAAACCAATCTGGGTCTAAACCGGTGGTCAAGACCACAGAAGCGATATACCAGTGATATTCTCTTTACAGAAAGCAACATGGAATACAAATTAAACGAACTGATAGCAGAGTTGAGCCGGCGCAGTTTGGCCGGCAAGAATGCGACCAATTTGCGACGTATGAAACAACGAGACTCCTTGGATGATGCATGGAAGAGTGACATGAAACGGTACAAGCGGTTCCGCTTTAGGCGCCACATGACTGGCGAGGAGCGTTGCTGTCCACGCGACCTGCAGATGCCTACCTTTATCACGAACAAAAAGTTCGATGAGCTGGTCGGCTCGTTTGACAAGAAGGAGGTCCCGCCACAGTTCAAAGTCATTCACCGTCGACTAAACTAGATTAAAACCTTCATTGTTCAATTTGGTTTTTTTTAATGCCTTGGTAGCCGATAGTCAGGCCTTGGAAGCCGATAGTCACGCAAGGCGCAACCCATCAAGTGGGTCAAAGTGTGTTTGCATTTGACAAGCGTGATGATATTAAGTGTAGCGATGACTTGATTTCAACTATGGAACCTATTTAGTGGGATGCTACTCGTATATAGGCTATCATCATCAGCTCATTTTATGTCCCCACTGCTGGGGCACGAGCCTTTCCTATGGATGGATAGAGAGAATGGGCCATAAACCACCACGCGGGCCTAGTCCGCGTTGGTGGTTGTTAACGGCTGCTTATGCAGCCGGGACCAACGGTTTTACGTGCTTTCTGAAGCACGGAGAAGCTCGAGATGATACATTTTTGGTCACCCATCCGATGACCGGCCTTCGCGAAAGTTGCTTAACCTTAGCACTCGCAGACCGGGCTCGTTAACCACTGCGTCATCGAGCTTCTCGAATAATATAGGCTATACTGTAGCAGTGACCAGAACGGAGGGCGCAAAATTTACCCAAAATTTACATGACTAAGAGTTGATACAGCCACCAACGATTTTTTCTCGAATCTCGTTTCCCGGAATTAGTTTAACATCTCCGTATAGTCTTAGTACTCATATTACTCGTATTGTTATATTTTATAGCCATTCCACCGTCCGCTATTAAAAAATATGATTTCGAAGACTATTTTATGCTGATAGATTTACGTTTTCAATTCAAAATCATATTGTTTTACATGCGAACGTTGGAATTGCTATATAATACAGCAATACGAGTAATTTCAAGTTAGTAACGCACTACTATAAGAAGTCAAACTATTTCCGGGATCCAGGATTCGATAAATATAAATTAACAATATTTTGGTGGTTTTATTTTATTTTATTTATTTGATTTACCAACAGCTATTACATTGGAACTTATTCGCTAGGTATGTACATTGCAATGTGGTTTCAAACTATGGCAGAAGAAGCCATTAATTACTACTAAAATTTAAATATTAAAATATACTTTTTTTATCCACTTAGAAAAAAATTGTAAAACTATATGAGAAAAAACATTAAATGTCTATTAAAAAAATTATATACAAAAATATTCAAAATAGAAGAGAAAGACGATTGTAACTCAGCAACGACAGCCACTGAACACCTTAGTACTCTGTCAAAGAAACTAAGAAATTTTACAAATTATCAGCTCTTTATTTGTTCCTTCTGCTGATGCGCGAACCTTCCCTATTGACGCGGGCACAGTTATTGGTGGTTACTGCAGCCGGGACCAACGGCTATAAGTGCCTTCCGAAGCACGGAGGAGCTCGAGATGTAAAATTTTTGGTTACTCATACGATGACCGGCCTTTGCGAAAGTTGCACAACCTTGGCACTCTAAGACCGGTAGAGCTCCTCGGTACAGGTGCCTGTTAGCACCTAATAAAGTCGTTAAGACATAGTTTAAAAACGTTTCCCGACTTTCTGTTGCTAACCGTTTCACAATCATCATATTTTTAACATTTATTTTGCGCGGAAAATGACTCCATTCCACCTGATGTTAAGTGGAAAAGGAGTCCAGACGCAAAACAACTGGTGCAGCGTTAAAACATTGCAGCATCAGCCACCTTCACTCTTCCTGCCCATAAGGTGCCTCTACACACTTCGCTTGAAGGACCTCATGTCATAGGAAGGAGGGAAAACGTATGCTGGTAGACTATTCCATCTTTTGGAAGTGCGACAAAGAAACGAGTCACCAAAATTCTTTGTGCGCGATGGGAAGTTCGAGACAGTACAGCGGTAACTCCGGAGAGTAGCACGCGTACTCCTATGGAGGAAGGCATGTGGTGGGATTAGGTCAAAAATTCTTCATCATCATTATCCTCAAGTACTGAGTACGTACCGCGGCTACTCTAACTCAGATCTTAATAGTCAAATATGTAAAACGTTATTTGCACTCGCCACATCATAATGTTCATTATGATTATCATCTATACTAATATTACAAAGAGGAAAACTTTGTATTTTTGTATGTATGTATGTTTGCAACGAATAAACTCAAAAACTACTGGACCGATTTTAAAAATTCTTTCACCATTAGAATGCTACATTAGCGCTGAGTAACATAGGCTAAATAAAAAAAAAGATGTACGAAGTCCGCCAGATTAGCTAGTTATGTATAATTTTACAAAACAAGTATTAAAAACAAATTACAATTAGAAAAATAGTAATGAAAAACTTTCCACGACCGAACTCGAACTCCTGCCCCATGGCATACTGGGTCAGGCGCACAACCTTTACGCTGTCGCGGTTTTATTCAACCAACCCGGCGAAATTTTGGCTTCAAATCCCGCTCGTGGTTTTTTTTTTTTCAAATTATATTGGGCCGAGTGGCAAAGCGCTCGGCCCAATACCAGGAGGTCCCGTGTTCAATTCCCAGGTCGGGCAAAGTGTGTTTCGGATTTTTCGATACATACGAGTAGCCCGGGTTTGTGATTACCAACCCGCATTTGGCAAACGTCGTGATTAAGCCAACACCCATCAATTGTTGTGATGACTTGATTTCAATGATGGAGGCCTTTGCCCAGCAGTGGGACAGTGGGCTTTTTATTTTATTTATTGTCAAGTGTCATGCTCGCGATCACACTAATATTATAAAGACGAAGGTTGTGTGTATGTGTGTATATTTCTTGCTTCTTCACGCTGCAACGAATGGATGGATTTAGATGAAATTCGACATACAGATAGTTTATAACCTGGATTAACAAAAAGGATACTTTTATCCCGATATTCCCACGGGAAAGGGAACCACGCGGGTAAAACTGCGGGCGGCCGCTAGTTATACATGTTTTATCTTGACATGTGCACAGAAGCTGCAATGTCCAGCGTAACAAAATTGTTTTAAGAACATAAAACATTAATAACAATAAAATTGTTAATTAATTTTCGTCAACGAACCAACTGCGATAACGACACCGTAGATGTTCGCATCCGTAGTAGACGTCCGCACAGACACTCCATTTTGTGGCACAAATACGGTTTGTTCTGTTATATTTCCTTGTGCTTTGTATAATATTGAAGTAAAATAATAAATAAGTACAGAGTTAGTGTGTCCGTAAACGTGCACAAGTGTTGGCAAATGGAATGAAAATGAACAGTGCATTATCTCTGTCCAAATTCTATGTATTCTATGATAAATGTTGAATGTAAAACAGACTATTATTCAACATTTATCAGCACTAATGATGAAAATTATTGTCTACAGTGTTCGATCAATATTGTACTAAATCTAAATCCCCGATGACCGCTTGAAAAACGGTACGCGATTTTGTGGCCACAGAGCCATAATGTCGTTGGTGGCGATGAGAGTAAATATTAAGTACAAATATTTTGCAACCTTAATTTAATATTTATATTTAAGTATTAAGGTTCACAGTAAGCTGAAGTTGTTGATGCCATCCAATTTTTATTTTTTATTTTTTTATTCGGAATTTAAATGTACAAATGACCAAAAGTGACTTACTTACTTCTTGGCGGAGTCATGTCTGCGGTTTACAGCTTTCAGTGGATTTTTGGTGCAACGCAACACTTTAGCTTCAAGCCATAGTGACAATCCTTGGAGGTTTTCTAGTAGAGATGACATCACGCAAGCGTGTCCTCGTTCCCTACTAGATTATCCGAGGAGTTTTAGTCAGTTGTTAAGAGCGAAGGCACTTCTAGAGACCAGAACCTCGGCTTGGTCGAAGAAAGTTGTGGCTGAAGTACAAACCGCACCAAACTGATTTGCAAAATTAATATTTACAATAACGTAACAGTAATAGTACAGCATGTACAATTCATAAAATATCTGGAGAAACATTTTATACAGACGCTTACACGCTTACAAAACTGTCAAAATTCTTTAATACATTTTCAAGCATGGGCCATACACGTAAAGTTTAAAGTCTATTAAGATAATTTGACAGTTTGTAGCAGTCTGATGTCCTAATTTGGTATTCAAAATTGTTTGAAAAAACAATCAAAATAAAATGTTGAGAGTAACTGTCATTACTCTCAACATTTTATTTTCATTTTTTAAAGTCTCTTTACCGCCCGCCTGCCTAATATAGCACCATTCAAAAGTTTTCAAAGCTTATTCAATGATTCTGTTTTTTCAGTGGCATGCAGTTATCCACGCCTGCATTTTTACTGACAATAATGGTAGTGAGCTGCATTCACGAATATCAAATAGTGACGAGGGCAGAACAGAATTCCACATGCGCAGGTATTAAAGACGCGTTTAAATTAGGGCTCTGCTAGACGACGCGGTTGTGAGCTCGGAATTGTGTTAATGGTTAAAGCATTTTTGCATTTTTTGTCCTAACTTCTTTGATAAATATGCATACCATACGAATTTACCGTGGAGACATTTTTTTTGTTTAGCACAAAATATCCTGATGCGTCGAAGTGCTACGGCAAACACTCACTGTTGACCATGTTAAAAAGTTTATATTTAGAATCGTGGCAACCGTAAACTGGGCCTTAATGTTGCTGCAACTGGCAACCTTTTACGAAAACTTTTAAAAACTAAAGCTGCTTGGTATGCGGAGCGCCTAACACTGACAACTTTATTGATTCAAGCAAAAGTGTACATTTTCAAATTGTAGATATTATTATATTTATATAATTTTATGCATTGGCTATTCGTAGCCAAATTTTAATAACAATCTGGAAAAATGTTGAACAAACCCTTTGAATCCCGCCTTTTCAAGTTATCTTTTAGTGCTGACTGTAGGTATTTCATAAAAACATGTTTGTAAAATAGCGCAACCGCACCGCTGCCGAAATGTATTAGCACGCCTTTTGTGGTCAGAGCCTTAATGAGTGCATAATGGCAAAACTCCGTATGTGCATAATTACGTACTAACCCCGACAAATTGATTTCGTTCACACACACACCAAATGTTAATGAAAATTATTTCCTGACCTGATGAAATGTGTTTTCAAAGGACATATATAGAGCTACAGAAGCGTTATTAGTACTTTTACAGCATGCAACATAGAGTTAATCTAAAAAAGTACGCTATAGATAGTTTTTGGAACAACATACCACCCTTATTTTTGCAGTTAACTATGTGTTAATGTTTCATGTGTCCATTTATGTCTCACTGCTGGAAAAAGTTCTCTTCCTTTTAATTTCAATTCTTACGATATTCAGCCGTCTGCTGCTTTTCTTGGTGGTGGCTTATAGGCTGGTGATGATGATGATGATGATGATGATGTAGATGATGACGATGATGACGATTATGATGATGATGATGATGACGATGATGATGATGAATTATGATGACGATGATGATGATTAATGATGAAGATGATGATAATTATGATGATGATTATTATTATGATGATGATGATGATGATGACGATGATGATGACGATGATGATTACGATGATGATTACGATGATGGTGATGATGATTATGATGATGACTAAATATTTTGCAAATTTTTAATTAGTTCAAAATTCAAAATTCAAAATTTAATTTAATTTCGAAATTTTATTTTTTTTATGTGTTTAATATATCTTGTTTTATTCACAGGTAACAACTGTGAAAAAGCGCCGTTGATAATCCTACCAGTGATAATAAAATTATTTAGATACCCCAAATTCGAAGATCCTCTGCAAGATAGCCATACTAAACACCAATCGCGATAATTTTATTACTAGGTACTAATAAATATCTTACAATATACCTACTTAGGTGCCTATTTATTTTATTATTTTAAATTAACTTAAGAGTAATACAAGTTTTACAAGGAGCTCGATGGCGCAGTGGTTAACGCGCCCGGTCTGCGAGTGCTGAGGTTAAGCAACTTTCGCAAAGGCCGGTCATCGGATGGGTGACCAAAAATTTATCATTTCGAGCTCCTCCGTGCTTCGGAAGGCACGTAAAGCCGTTGGTCCCGGCTGCATTAGCAGTCGTTAACAACCGCCAATCCGCACTGCGCCCGCGTGGTGGTTTATGGCCCGTTCTCCCTATCCATCCATAGGGAAGACTCGTGCCCCAACAGTGGGGACATAAAATGAGCTGATGATGATGAATACAAGTTTTAGTAAGCCCAATATAATTAAGTTAACTGGTTACCTTGAAAGCTTCTTGAAAGACATCAAATTGAAGATATCAATAAAAAAATACACATTTCAATCAGCATTATGCACCTAAAGCATTTTAACTGACTGCGAAACGCTGCGCCCCATAGTACGTTAATAAAACGCAATATACTCGATGGAGGGAAATGCACGAACTTAAATAAACGTAACTCAACACATTCAACGCTTCATCACTTAAATTAATGAAAATATATTTTATTCCTTAGTAAATGTAGGTAGGTAATGTACTTACACAAGTCCGATTTGCTATTTGTTTTCTGCCCTTATATTTTCATCATCATCAGCCTATGAACGTTTTCTATGAACTCAAACCTAATTACATGAACAATAGATATCTCATAGGGATTTTCAGTACCGAATTAATCTTAAGGCAAAAAAGGCACGTGCCTTTGGACCCCGTGTGTCGTTAAGAACCCTCGATTGGAGAAAAAAGTAATTTTTTGCTAAGCCTAGGAAATGAACCCCGAAACATGCAGTGCCTAGGGGCCTAGTAAATGGCTTAATCTGACTCTGGGGATATTAGGCCTTAACCCACTATACTGATCTTGTCTACCCAGAGAGGTAGCCCTTTTTTTATCCAGCTCAATGCATTACGCATACGCATACGAAGGCCCAGGTAGGCTACTCTTGACGCAAACTCAATCTCAATACAATTCCAATGCGATTAATATGTATCGATATTGGGATAAGTTTTGCAATTTCGGAACGCCCCATCTCGATAATAATTTGTTCACTCAATTTCCACACAATTTAATTCTAATGTAGCGCTATTATCGCTTTTAAAAGTGCCATTTGAATTTTTTAGATTTGGATTTGGAAATTGATTATTGCAATTGTGTTTCAAGAGTAACCCACCAGAAGGGATCTAACTCGCCCGTCCGTCTATCCTCACCCAGCGGTCCTAAGGTGTGCCGGGGGGCTAGACAGAGGGGGATGTATACCCACTAATACCTGGGGGTCTGAAATCCGAAAACGCGACCGCGAAATTCGAGCTGTAGGAGAGCGACTACGAGTATATAGCGAGTCTACTACTGCACTATTACGAATATAAGTACCTGCTTTCTTACACATGTTAAGATATATTTTGTTAGTACCTAACAATTTGTAAAATACACACCCATATTACGTAAAATTTTTACTAACAAGAAATGTATCTTAATGTTGTAGGTAGCTACTTATTAGGGGGCGACACGCTGAAAATGTGCACCGACTTACGTCGAATAGTTTAAGACTAGGTATAATATGACTAACGAATCTGAAATGTGGATATATCGTAGGTAAATTCATGTAATATTTATCTTGAATTTGCTAGCTCAAATACACGATTGTACAATTATTATGACTCGATCATAATTATTTTTGAAAACACTTCTAACAAATCACTATTCTTGAAATGACAACGAAATTACTTAATTTATATCCTTGGCAACTCCTCAAATACATTGATAATATCAATATTCGTTAATATTAATTAAGTTATCAAAATATGCAGCTAGTTATTAACCTAGCTGCATATTATGCAATATTATTTCAAGATTTTATTAATTTCTAAGCGATCTCAATCGTCGTAGGTAGATCGGTAGGTCTATGGAATCCATGAATTCATATTTCTAAGTATGTTCTTATTTTATATGTAGATACCTCATTCTAATTAAAAGCGACAGCCCTACAAGTTCAGGTGATTATCGCTCGCTCGGGGGCCGAGCTACCTTACTTGTTTTATTCTACTATGCTGAGATTGTCCGCTGGCTGTGCGCCTGTGCCGGTGTACATTATGTTAATCCTCTCGCGGCGACAGCCCTACAAGTTTAGGTGATTATCACTCGCTCGTGAGCCGAGTCACCTTTTTTCTATCCTATCGTTTTTATCGAAATAGGATAATAAATTCATGCTTAAAAAATATAAAATCTTTATTCCTCATGAAGTAACCAATTATTCTGGTATCAATTTTGCTTAATAATATCATCGTAGATAGAAGAAATTCACAGTTGACTTAAAGCGATTTTCGAAGTTTTTTGGTTTAGAATAAGGTTTTTTTTCTATATAAAATCAATGATATCTAAAAATTCCGAGGCCGGCCGCTACGAACTAAACGACTATATATACATATTATATAAGAGATAACATTCAAATTTTTTATTTAATTTGTTTAAAACAAACATTAGTTCAATCTAGGAGCTCAAAAAAGTGCCTTCGCGAATTTTATGAAAATCTTTCTCTGCAATTTTGGGTTTGATTAAAAAGTTAAGCAAAATTTACAAAAAGCGAGGCCGCTACGAACTATGCCAATTTCAGTTCAATTTCAATTATTTATAAGACGAGAGGACTAACATGAAATCTGAAATCTGTGAACCACAAAACAGTCGATAAAATACTGTTATATATAAAAAAATGTAAATGTAGACTCGACCCTGCGAGGATGGATCACAAACATGCTCAGACTCAGAGCCGTACAAGTCACGGTGAACGACACCACAAGAGCCATTGTGGCGAAGGGATGCCCCCAAGGAGGTGTCCTCTCACCGCTTTTATGGAATCTTGTGGTAGACAGCCTCATCAAGTGTCTAAATGACAAAGGCTACTTCACGGTGGGCTACGCTGACGATATAACCATAATAATAAATGGCACACATGAAAACACACTGCAACCTTATGCGCCAAGCTCTGAAAATAGTAGAAGAGTGGTGCAAGGAATATAAGCTAACAGTAAATCCTACCAAAACAGAACTCGTCCTTTTCACAAGAAAAAGGAAACTAGCACCATTACAACTTCCACAGCTCTTTGGGTCCACCCTAAGCCTATCAACCGAATCCAAATACCTAGGCATATATTTGGACAAACAGCTGAACTGGGCAAAACACACAGAATACATCACAACAAAAGCCAGCATAGCACTATGGCAATGCAAAAGATTGCTTGGCAAGAATTGGGGCCTAAGCCCCAAAATTACCTACTGGCTATACACCACAGTCATCCGTTCAATCATCACATACGGCTCTTTAGTTTGGTGGCCTAGAACCAATCTAAGCACGGCCCAGAAAGACCTTGAAAAACTTCAAAGATTCGCCTGCGTAGCAATTACCGGCAGCATGAAGACAGCACCCACCGCCGCTCTACAGGCGATGCTGGGGTTACCACCCCTACATCTAGTTGTAAGAGAAGAGGCGGCCATAGCGACCTTCAGGCTTGAAATATCTGACACCCTAAGTAGGGATTCCAGAATCAAACATACACGCATAAAGGAGGATGCAATCAAACTTCAGCCTTTGATGGCATCACCCAGCGACAGAACCCTGAAAACACACTGTTTTCAAAAACATTACCAAATAGAACTCACAGCAGAGCAGTATGATCGCTCAGGTCCGCAAGAACTAAGAATCTACACTGATGGATCGAAAACCGACCAGGGAACTGGTGTCGGAGTTTTCTCAGAGGACTTAAACATTAGAATATCCAGGCCCCTAGGAATGCTAAACACCGTCTATCAAGCGGAATGTGTTGGCATTATCCAGGCAGCACACGCCATAGAGGTCAGAAAAGTCACGGATACCCATATCCGTATACTCTCCGACAGTACCTCGGTCCCTAAATCCTTAAAGAAAAACCAGATCACCTCAAGACTGATACTGGAATGCCACAACGCTCTAGAACGCGTAACGGTACTAAACCGAAATACAGTGACACTGCAATGGATCAAGGGACACAGTGGGTCACGTGGTAACGATGCAGCTGATGAACTAGCCAGAAGAGGCTCCAACACAAAAGCTGTTGGACCAGAACCGATAGTACCCATCCCTTTCAACCAGTTGAGGAGCTGGTTAAGGGAACACACACAGACACAAGCAACAAAATGGTGGACCTCGACACCAGGATGCAGGCAATCCAAGGAGGCTATGCCATCCCTGGATTCAAAGCTGACCAGGCGCCTTCTGCGCATGGACAGGAATAGCCTAAAACTGGTGGCGGGGACCATTACTGGACACTGCTCGCTGAATAAACACTTTTATACAGCACGCTCTGCACAGAGGACTATCAGTAATTACTGATAGTCCTCTGTGCAGAGCGTGCATGGAGGCGGAGGAGACGGTGGCGCATGTGCTCCTTGAGTGCACCGGCGTCGCTCAGATCCGCAGAGAAACTCTCGGTACACCGGGATCACTCGCGGACGTCCTGAGAAGACTAGGAAGACTGATCTGCTTCTGGAGGGAGGTGGGCTGGCTGGAATAACCGGCCGCCATGGCTCACGTACAATGGTCCACTTTAAGGACTAAGTGCGGAAACCATCACCATTAACATAGAACATATAAAAAAATAAAAAATAGTTACCATATAAGTAGATAATATTAACAAATAATAGTATAAATAATAATGTTTATTTCTGTTTTTACTTATATGATACTTTAATAAATAACTAAAATTATGCAAACAAATACAGGGAGTGTGTAAATAGTTTAAGGGGAGATAAGGCTGAAATTTATCTTATCTTTAAAGTGTTTTTTGTCTCTAGAAAAATATCGAAGTTAAAGAATTTCTTATAGTAAAGGCGTGGAAGACGCGTAAGAGTAAAATTAATACCGTAATTGGTCTGGTGTGATAGTGTGTGGAAAAGTGGGGTATGTCGTGTACGAAAAGAGGGCACACAGAGGGACAGGTCCGCCAGCAGCTCAGGGCAGTCCAAACAGCCACGCACCAAGTCCCATAGCAATCCCATGTCCAACACCTGGTGCCGCTCCTCAAGGCTAAGTAGTAAAGTAAAGTACTCGCGACAGCTATCCAGATAAGAGTCGGATTTATTAAATTTATAGTTTAGGTGACGTATAAACTTTTTTTGGATGCGCTCTATTCTTGTTATGTAGACGTCGGACACCAGATAGGACTGGCGTATTCAAGTATACTTTGTACGTAAGCATAATATACTACCTTAAGGGTAGTTAATGACTTAAATGGACGACATTTGCGGATGACAAAGCCCAGATTGCGAAACGCTTTATTGACTATCACATCAATATGCCGGGACATTATCAATTTGTCATCCAGGAGGACACCAAGGTCCCGCACCACATCAACCCTCTCAATCACAGCGCTGTTAAATTTATATTGGAATAAAATAGGTTTACTCTTTGAAAGTGATGTATGTATAGATAGATAGATAATTTATTTATTTGCAACAAAACATGCACACAATTATAACATAATACAATAATAATTTAAAAAAAAAAACAGAAAAATTTTAATTAAAATAATAATAAAAAAGCAATTAAATATACAACTACCACAAACATTGATTATCAGTGTGCCGTAGCGATGCAAAAAGGTCTCAGTGAAACAATTGCTCGAAATATAGTCTAATACTTATTATATAACAAATGACGACCTCCTTGGTAGAGTGGCTTGCACACCGGTTTTCATGGTGTCGCCATCTCTGAGGTCCCGGGTTCGATCCCTGGCCGGATCAATTTAGAAATACCTGTTTTTCTAAATTGTTCGGGCCTGGGTATTTTCTATGTGTAATAAATATGTATTTAAGTATATTAAGTATGTTTATCCGTTGTCTAGTTAACCATATATCGAGTTTCTTAAGGAAGCTTTTCTTGGGGCTAGATAACACAAGTCTGCAAAAAAAAAAAAGTTGAGAGCTGTTTTGATTTTTTGGCGTAATTCTTATGTTTTTGGGTGTGCTGAATCCGAAAATGACTTTCATTTGCTCGTAGAACGTCACGTTTTCTGACAATATAGGTATCTATGTTAAACAAGTTATCACCTTAAAATAAAAGATAAAATACTAAAAAAAAATTTTTTATTTATAATTGCGTAACGAAACTTATTTTTTTATCTTAAATATATTCATTAGTAAGCACTAAACACGTTTCTTTTTCCCAGTGAGACTCCTTTTGGTACATTTTCGCTTGTAGGAAGCATCTGGAAGGTCTCTCTGAAGCATCCAACAGTAGTCTGATATCATTGAGACGCTCCATCTTCCCTGGTATCTTTTTTCCATCTCCATAATATCTTGGTGAAATCGTTCACCTTGCTTTTCACTCACGTCTCCTAAATTTTCTGGAAAGTAGTCGAGATGGGAATGAAGAAAATGAACTTTTAAACTCATTAGGCAACCTAAAGCTTGAAATGCTTTTAACATTCTTTTGACGATTTGTTTGTAGTGAGGGTCTTTGTTATTGCCTAAAAAATTTTCTATGACCTCTTTGAAGGCAATCCACCCTTTTCTTTGAGGATCCGTCATGGTTGTGATGAATTGTGGATCAGCCATAAGCCGTCTAATATCTGGTCCAGTGAAAACACCTTCTTTCAACTTTGCCTCCGAGAGGCCTGGAAACTTTGATATTAAGTATTTAAAGGTGAATTCACACACTTACGCACAGACGACATTGCACTATACTTAAATAAGATCTATTAAACAAAGACGAGTTAACAACACGTAATTGTATCGCGCCACTTTTTACACTATCGGAGCGCGCACGTTCAGTTTACTACATGTTTACTCGTATGTTTGTTTATTTAGCTCACACAGGGCGTTCTTTATTTAGAAAGTAATGATAGTTATGGCCTGAATACATTTAAAAACAATTATCAAAATAAAATTGTACTTATTTATTTATGACTTCAAGTTAGCTCAAAAACCCCTTTTTGTAATAAAATTTTGCGTTTAGCAAAATAACGTGACGTTCTAGAACTTTTTGAGTATTTTTTCAGCTTTCAGAACACCTTAATACATATAAATCAGCTGAAAACATCCAGACAGCATTTTTTTTGCAGACCTGTGTAATTGGTGTGAGTGTGGGAGACATTTATTTTTTATCATTTATTTTATAACAATATAGTCTAGTCTATTTCTTTAGACTAGTGGTCGCCCAGTGGTCGAAATTCGACCGCAATTTTATTAAGGTTGCACGGAATGTATCCTAAGCAATGAAACATTAGAAAAGATAGAATGTGACTTTGATTGGCATTGACAGATTTCGACCGCTCGTCTTCTATTTTTGAAATTTTTGAAAAGAGTAGGTATATATGCGTATGTGTCAAATACATATGCGTGTGTATCAAATACATGGTAGTGTGTGTAATGTTTGTTTTATTGAATTAATAAATATAATGCATAATTTTAAAAAAAATATTAACATTCTGTGTAAATACATATGCAGGTATCATCCTTCCTTTTCTTCCTAGGAGAGAGATAGAAAGAGAGAGATACATTAATTGAATGAATGAATGAAATTCTTTATTAAACTTCAAGAAATACGACATTTACAAACATAGCCCCACAAAACTATATTAATAGTTTGACTGTGGGTACAGAGCAGTCTCGGGGACGAGAATCACGCCGCCGACAATTTTAGCGCTTATAAGCTAAGTATAACAATATATAAGCAACTATAACAAACTTTCCAAAAAATGTTTCTTAAGCAAGCTACCAAATTTGTTACCATTAGTTTCAAGTCTCACATCTTGAGGCACACTGTTCAGTATATAAGGGATTCTCTTACTGATTGTTCTGCCACCGTAATAATTAGTAACCCTAGGAACAGAGTATTTGCCCACAGATATCGATCTAGTATCATACCTATGCATTACTGGTAAGTGACACTCTTGACTTAATAGCGAGCAAGTATTTGTGTTTTAAACTAACAGGGAGAATTTTGCATATTTTAAATAATTTTGTATAGTCTCCATTGCAGCTGTTTTTGGTTTTTTTATTTACGAGTAGTTTTAAAAATCGTATTTGTAGTGATTTAAGCTTTTGTATATTAGTTTTGAATGTAAGTCCACAGGAGTCAAGTGCGTAACCCAGTATAGAATCTACCAAAGATATGTAGAGACATTTTAAAGTTTTTAAAGGGACTTTGTTTCTCAAATGATAAAACTTTGCCAATAATATTCTTAGTGTAGAGCATACATAATCTACATGGTTTGACCATAAAAACTTTTCATCAACCTTCATTCCAAGGTAAGTAACACAGTTAACCCTATCTACTGGCTGGAAGGCACAGCAATTTAAATGACTATGGTAACAATTAAAGCCATGGGTTACAATTGAATGAGGTATATCGGGACGACATAAATAAGGGAAGTGGATGACTAGAAGCTTGGTTTTGTCGGCATTTTATACAATTCCATTATCGTGGACCATTTGACTATGGCGTCTACATCGTGCTGTACAAGACGACAGGTTTCAGCAAAATCAGTCCGCGCACGCAGCACACATAGATCGTCCGCGTACATGTAAGCAGAGCAGTGCCGCAGCACCCCGCACAAACTGTTTACGTGCATCAGATAGCAGATAGGTCCACAACCGGAGCCCTGCGGCACCCCGCACTTCACCGGTTTCGCGTCACTGTACGTCTCGTCCACCCTCACACAGTAGGAGCGTGAGGTGAGGTAGTCACTGAACCAGCTGTTCAGCGGTTCCCCCACCCCACACTCCTCCATTGCGTTTAATAAGGTCTCAGTTTTAAGCGTATCAAATGCCTTTTTATAGTCAAAAAATACTGATACTACAATTTTTTTCTCATTTAAGTGTGTGTTGATATCATCAGTAAATCTTGACAACAAAGTACTTGTGCTTTTACCTTTTTGAAAGCCGTGTTGACACTTATTTAAGATATTGTTATTCGTAAGGTATTTAGCTAGCTGTTCGACAATACATTTTTCTATTATCTTATCCATACTGGACAATATTGCAATTGGCCTATAATTAGAACAATCTGTACGACAACCTTTTTAAAGATAGGGCGTACAATTGCTTCTTTTAGCTTACTAGGAAACAGTGAGTGTCAAACACTTAAATTTATTAGTTTAGAAATAATAGCACATATTCTATCAGCTACTATTTTTAGATCTGACATGCGCAGGCGATCGCTTCCCGGTGATTTATTTACATTCATTTTCGTAATAATTCGCTCGACATAAGCGTTGGTTACTGGCTGCCATCTCATGCACACGCCCTTCTCTTGCACTAATGTGCGTGTTATTTTTCTTCTTTTTAGTGTGTGTGGTTAATACCACACACACTAAAAATAAGAAAAATAAAAAACAATTAAGAGATAACGGTCAATCAGGACTCCCTTTAATGTGTTGTTGTAAACGAGGCGTGCCGCCACAACGCCAGTATCCTGGCGGATATTATAATACGGTACTCTTATAGTAATATTATTTTCCAGAGTGCGAAGTGCGTTAAACCTGTATAAATAAACTAGCGGCCGCCCGCAGTTTCACCCGCGTGGTTTCCCCTCCCGTGAGAATATCGGGATAAAAAGTATCTTATAAAAACTATCTGTATGCCGAATTTCATCCAAATCCATCCATCCGTTGCAGCGTGAAGAAGCAACAAATATACACACATATACACAAACTTTCGCATTTATAATATTAGTGTGATAAAACCCAATGTTTAGTGCTTCATCAAATTCTATTAAAACATTTTTCCAAGCACCAAAAATTGAGGACAGAAAACAGTTTTCTTTTTCCACCTTACAACGGAAAGTAATCGCTGAAAATGTTTATTACAATGTTAAATCGTGCCTTGGGTTTCTTAGAATCACTTTTAGACTATGTTTTTCGTAATGAAAATCTTTTGTTCGCTCATAGTGTCAAGATTTATAGAGTTTCAAATGTATATCTATTGACTTTTAGAAAGAAAGAAAATTATGACTGATAATTGGAAAACTATAGTTACACTTTTTTGTTACAGTTGAAATTCCACTTGTTGTTCATTGCTCTGTATGGGTTTATTAACCGCACCACGCAAACGATTGCCGGGATCACCTACATGGATAATTACGATTTCGAAGAGAAATATAGGAACGTCTACGAGTGTGACCCTTTCTTCTGGCACCCATTGCACATGCCCGAACATTGCACTAGAATGTTTGAAAAACTTATTAGAAAAGGCGTCGGCAGGTTTGGACCTCTACGAATAGTAAAGAAAAAGAAGAATAAACACTCCTCGTCAAACGATTACCAGGAATTTGATTATAGTAATGAAGACGATACTGTGGCGCCGTACGAAAGAAAGATAGAACTACTAAAGAATGACGTCATTAGGGAACCAAGCGAACCATCAATTACCTACTTTCCAGGACTTGGACCAGCCGCACTGTATAACCAAGCTGTCTCGAAGCAAAGCGGAGATTACATTAAAAAGTTGCCGAAACTTATAAAAAATTTAGCTTTGGGTTTGGACCTTTGTATAGCCCCATAGCTATTTCTCCTGAGCAAGACCCGGGCCAAGATAGTGATAAAGAGAGGAAAGATATTGACTCAATCAAAAAGCAAATTGATTCTAAATTAAGAGAACGTGATCTTGAAAATACCGAACATAAGAAAAAACCTAAATATAATATTAAGAAGAAATATCATAAGGGTAATCTTATAACTGTGCTAAATACTAAACACTATTGAATACAGCCAGTACTCGTTATGTTTTTGTAAGTGGTTTAAAGTTGAAAATGTTAAATTTCCTATTTTTATAATTAAATGATGTCAATGTTTGCGAATGCGAATCATATTTTGAAAATAACCCTCTCGCATTTTTCTTAATTCACGTAAGTCAATGGAATAATAGCTTCATGTTCTTTTTTACTTTTTGTACTTTTTGCTCCTACTTGCCAAGAACAAGTAAGCCAATGAATGCTCAATAGTCATTGTTTTAAAAAAAATATTCGATTGTTCTTATAGGTCTCTCACATTTCTCATTTGTCTACCACCTGCTATCCAGCCCACAGTGGTCACAGTCCCCTAACATAAATACATTATAAAACACTAGCTACTTAGTTTGGCAGTGATGGTTTCGCTTTTTTTTGAGGTAAGTTTTCAAATAAATATTACAGATTGAAAAGGCTTCTAAGTATCTAAATTTATTTGGCTTCACGCTTCATCAAATTCTTCAACGGTTTATTTCGGCGTACCATTAATAATTTCTGAAAGTTAAAAGAAGTTTTAAAATAGTTATTTTGCATTATCATTTCTATGTAATACTGTTTATAATTTAGATACTTTACAAGTCAATTTTACAAGTGACAAAACTAACTAGTGACCTGGTTTGCCTGCCCTGTTCCCAATCTTAAATAGGGTCGGCGCAATATGCTCTTTTCTTCTATTCTCCTCAATTAGCCGTCAGCTCAACATTTACTTCTTCCTTTGCCTTTTGTATCATGTTTCACAAAATCTATCCATCATTTTTTCTGGCGTCCTTTTTTATACCTACAATCATAGAAAAAAATCATTACAGATATTATTCGTGACCCTTTTCGCAAAACAATCAACATGCACCGTTGCCGGCCTCAGCTATATGGATCCGCTGAACTTCAGGCCTCTACCAGACAGAGGCGACCAAATGGACCCCTGCAATCCTCTTTTCTGGTATCCAAGAGAAATACCAGAGTACTGCTACTCCAGTAAAACTACTCCGAAGCCAATGGCCGAGCCTCCACCAGACGCAGTGCCTTTACCAATACCTGTTCAAAACATGCATACCCCTTACGAAGTAAGGTAGGCTACTCTTGACGCAAACTCAATCTCAATACAATTCCAATGCGATTAATATGTATCGATATTGGGATAAGTTTCGCAATTTCGGAACGCCCCATCTCGATAATAATTTGTTCACTCAATTTGCACGCAATTTAATTCCAATGTAGCGCTATTATCGCTTTTAAAAGTGCCATTTGAATTTTTTAGATTTGGATTTGGAAATTGATTATTGCAATTGTGTTTCAAGAGTAACCCACCAGAAGGGATCTAACTCGCCCGTCCGTCTATCCTCACCCAGCGGTCCTAAAGCGTGCCAGGGGGCCAGACAGAGGGGGATGTATACCCACTAATACCTGGGGGTCTGAAATCCGAAAACGCGACCGCGAAATTCGAGCTGTAGGAGAGCGACTATATAGCGAGTCTACTACTGCACTATTACGAATATAAGTACCTGCTTTCCTACACATGTTATGATATATTTTTGTTAGTACCTAACAATTTGTAAAATACACACCCATATTACGTTAAATTGTTACTAACAAGAAATGTATCTTAATGTTGTAGGTAGCTACTTATTAGGGGGCGACACGCTGAAAATGTGCACCGACTTACGTCGAATAGTTTAAGACTAGGTATAATATGACTAACGAATCTGAAATGTGGATATATCGTAGGTAAATTCATGTAATATTTTTCTTGAATTTGCTAGCTTAAATACACGATTGTACAATTATTATGACTCGATCATAATTATTTTTGAAAACACTTCTAAAAAATCACTATTCTTGAAATGACAACGAAATTACTTAATTTATATCCTTGGCAACTCCTCAAATACATTGATAATATCAATATTTGTTAATATTAATTAAGTTATCAAAATATGCAGCTAGTTATTAACCTAGCTGCATATTTTGATAACTAAAACTAAAACTTATTTTAAGATTTTATTAATTTCTAAGCGATCTCAATCGTCGTAGATAGATCGGTAGGTCTATGGAATCCATGAATTCATATTTCTAAGTATGTTCTTATTTTATATGTAGATACCTCATTCTAATTAAAAGCGACAGCCCTACAAGTTCAGGTGATTATCGCTCGCTCGGGGGCCGAGTTACCTTACTTGTTTTATTCTACTATGCTGAGATTGTCCGCTGGCTGTGCGCCTGTGCCGGTGTACATTATGTTAATCCTCTCGCGGCGACAGCCCTACAAGTTTAGGTGATTATCACTCGCTCGTGAGCCGAGTCATCTTTTTTCTATCCTATCGTTTTTATCGAAATAGGATAATAAATTCATGCTTAAAAAAAATATAAAATCTTTATTCCTCATGAAGTAATCAATTATTCTGGTATAAATTTTGCTTAATAATATTATCGTAGATAGAAGAAATTCACAGTTAACTTAAAGCAATTTTCGAAGTTTTTTGGTTTAGAATAAGATTTTTTTTTCTATATAAAATCAATGATATCTAAAAATTCCGAGGCCGGCCGCTACGAACTAAACGACTATATATATTTTATAAGAGATAACATTCTATTTTTTATTTAATTTGTTTAAAACAAACAGTAGTTCAATCTAGGAGCTCAAAAAAGTACCTTCGCGCATTTTATGAAATTCTTTCTCTTCAATTTTGGGTTTAATAAAAAGTTAAGCAAAATTTACAAAAAGCGAGGCCGCTACGAACTATGTCAATAGCTATTCTACACTATTCGATAAGTCAAAATTGTAAATGTATTTTTGTTTCTGAGATCAAGAACGCAAAAATTGGCCATTTTACGCAAAAATCACAGTCGAGATGTAATATGGCTCTTAAGATTAATGCCACAAAATAAGAAGGGCCTGCAAGGAAAGGAAGGGAGGCTTAATAGGTACATACCGCGCTCGAGCAACTCACACATAGACCCTTGCACGGGCTCGGAACAGCTCGCAACAATCCGGGCGCAGCCGTTGCGAGATTCAGTGTCCGTGGAGGTTGTCTACGTCTACGATAGTTCGAAAGCGCGTAAGTGTAGTACTTGGCGAATACCGCGTAAGCGTCAAACACCTATTTTTTTAAGAGAATGGGTAGGATAGAAAACTATATATTTAATTATTTACTTGGTAGTTTTACGTACCAATCAGAACATAGCAATTGTTTGAGCTCCTATATGTAATAATGAAGTTATTTTCTAAAAGAACTACGTAAATCATAAGATAAAAGCACTGCGTCGGCTGCCGGGAAGGCAAAGCCGAAAGGCAAAAGCCAAAGGCAAAAGCCTATTACCGTGACACGACTGTCGTGGCATGGAGCTGAGCTGGTAGAAGTCGCTTATTTCGCGCACACACACACACACAAGCGCACACGCACCTTATGAAGGGGTACGTCTGATAGGCAATTTACGAGTAGTTCTAGAAGGTTCTGGAGCGGAGGACTGATGGTATAATTATATTTCTCTATAAATAAAATAAATAAAATTCGTTTATTTTCAGACCAGAGTCCATATATTATTAGTACACAAAACCTTAATTCTATGTTAGTAATAATAATAAAAATAAATAAATAATAATAACTTACAAACCTCCTTTCACCGCTTTGCTTGTTTAACATGCAATGCTGTGAAACGGGCAAAAAATGGAGTATCTAGCCTCTCTGACATCATTTTTAAAACACTGCCAGGCCGTCTATGGCTGATCGAATCGGCTTCTGCTGAATGACGCGACGTCAGAGGGGGCCGATCGTTGTGAACTCAAAGACCGAATGCACCCGCACACATAATCGCTCCGCCGTCGGCTTGTGCCGGCGTATCTTTTATTTTAATGATACCGTCGCGTTTCTGGCGCGAACAATCACTTACGCTGTTTTGCTTTATCCATATTTAAGAGAGTTTGTGCGGAATCCACCAATGCTACATACGCGGTTTTGAACTATTTCCGACGCTATGTATGCGCTGCTCGACCGCTTTTGTAAAAGCTTTCCTTCTACAGTCTCCTTGTTTTTTGTGAATGCTAAGTACGAGTTTTATTCAACATTCGATAGTTAAAAACTCCGAGTGAAGTGCGCTTTCACCTTCTGCCTTATCATCACTTAACATCATGTGAGATGAAAGTCAAAAGCTTCCCCGTAAGATATAAAAACAGTAAATAGATACTGTTTAGGAAGTTTGTCAACTAGCTTAGTTTGTTAGCAAAAAAAAATAGTATGAAAGTAGTATAATAATAATAATAAAAATAGTAATAATACTTAAACACTACAACTTACAATAATCACATTATTCATAAGACGAGAGGACTAACATGAAATCTGAAATCTGTGAACCACAAAACAGTCGATAAAAATACTGTTATATATAAAAAAATAAAAAATTGTTACTATATAAGTAGATAATATTAACAAATAATAGTATAAATAATAATGTTTATTTCTGTTTTTACTTATATGATACTTTAATAAATAATTAAAATTATGCAAACAAATACAGGGAGTGTGTATATAGTTTAAGGGGAGATAAGGCTTAATTTTATCTTATCTTTAAAGTGTTTTTTGTCTCTAGAAAAATATCGAAGTTAAAGAATTTCTTATTGTAAAGGCGTGGAAGACGCGTAAGAGTAAAATTAATACCGTAATTGGTCTGGTGTGATGGTGTGTGAAAAAGTGGGGTATGTCGTGTACGAAAAGAGGGCACACAGAGGTACAGGTTCACCAGCAGCTCAAGGCAGTCCAAACGGCCACGCACCAAGTCCCATAGCAATCCCGTGTTCAACACTTGGCGCTGCTCCTCAAGGCTAAGTAGTAAATCTCGCGACAGCTATCCAGATAAGAGTCGGATTTATTAAATTTATAGTTTAGGTGACGTATAAACTTTTTTTGGATGCGCTCTATTCTTGTTATGTAGACGTCGGACACCAGATAGGACTGGCGTATTCAAGTATACTTTGTACGTAAGCATAATATACTACCTTAAGGGTAGTTAATGACTTAAATGGACGACATTTGCGGATGACAAAGCCCAGATTGCGAAACGCTTTATTGACTATCACATCAATATGCCGGGACATTATCAATTTGTCATCCAGGAGGACACCAAGGTCCCGCACCACATCAACCCTCTCAATCACAGCGCTGTTAAATTTATATTGGAATAAAATAGGTTTACTCTTTGAAAGTGATGTATGTATAGATAGATAGATAATTTATTTATTTGCAACAAAACATGCACACAATTATAACATAATACAATAATAATTTAAAAAAAAAAACAGAAAAATTTTAATTAAAATAATAATAAAAAAGCAATTAAATATACAACTACCACAAACATTGATTATCAGTGTGCCGTAGCGATGCAAAAAGGTCTCAGTGAAACAATTGCTCGAAATATAGTCTAATACTTATTATATAACAAATGACGACCTCCTTGGTAGAGTGGCTTGCACACCGGTTTTCATGGTGTCGCCATCTCTGAGGTCCCGGGTTCGATCCCCGGCCGGATCAATTTAGAAATACCTGTTTTTTTAAATTGTTTCGGGCCTGGGTATTTTCTATGTGTAATAAATATGTATTTAAGTATATTAAGTATGTTTATCCGTTGTCTAGTTAACGTTTGAAGCTTTTCTTGGGGCTAGATAATTGGTGTGAGTGTGGGAGACATTTATTTTTTATCATTTATTTTATAACAATATAGTCTAGTCTATTTCTTTAGACTAGTGGTCTCCCAGTGGTCGAAATTCGACCGCAATTTTATTAAGGCTGCACGGATTGTATCCTAAGCAATGAAACATTAGAAAAGATAGAATGTGAGTTTAGATTGGCATTGACCTTGCATTGACAGATTTCGACCGCTCGTCTTCCATTTTTGAAATTTTTGAAAAGAATAGGTATCAAAATCAAAAATCAAAATGTTTTTTTATTCAGAAAAATTTTTCTTACAATATTGTTGACGGGGCTTCCCGGTTAGTAGTCAAAGACACTGGTGTAGGGAATGCCTCGCTCTTCAACCATTGGTTATATCTAGGACTTTAGTGTACAATCATAGTGTAACCAAACTTATTAACTAGCTAGCATAACAACACAATAACAATATCAAAATATTAAATTCGAGTAACTTATTGTGTGCGTGTGTATGCGTATGCGTGTGTGTGTGTGTGCGTGTGTGTGTATGAGTGCGTGGGGGTGTGTGTGTGCGTGAGTGTGTGTATGATTTTTACTATTTATGTTCCTCAATAAAACAAAAAAGAAAAAAAAAAAAAGTAATGATGTTGGTATTCCTTTGAACTCAATAAAATTATCTTCTGATAAATTATTCCGTTAATTATCTACTCGGTATATATGCGTATGTGTCAAATACATATGCGTGAGTGTCAAATACATGGTAGTGTGTGTAATGTTTGTTTTATTGATTTAATAAATTTAAATGCATAATTTTGAAAAAATATTAATATTCTGTGTAAATACATGTGCAGGTATCTTCCTTCCTTTTCTTCTTAGGAGAGAGATAGAAAGAGAGAGATACATTAATTGAATGAATGAATGAAATTCTTTATTAAACTTCAAGAAATACGACATTTACAAACATAGCCCCACAAAACTATATTAATAGTTTGACTGTGGGTACAGAGCAGTCTCGGGGACGAGAATCACGCCGCCGACAATTTTAGCGCTTATAAGCTAAGTATAACAATATATAAGCAACTATAACAAACCTTCCAAAAAATGTTTCTTAAGCAGGCTACCAAATTTGTCAACATTAGTTTCAAGTCTCACATCTTGAAGTACACTGTTCAGTATATAAGGGATTCTCTTACTGATTGTTCTGCCACCGTAATAATTAGTAACCCTAGGAACAGAGTATTTGCCCACAGATATCGATCTAGTATCATACCTATGCATTACTGGTAAGTGACACTCTTGACTACTATGGTTATTAATAGCGAGCAAGTATTTGTGTTTTAAACTAACAGGGAGAATTTTGCATATTTTAAATAATTTTGTATAGTCTCCATTGCAGCTGTTTTTAATTTTTTTATTTACGAGTAGTTTTAAAAATCGTATTTGCTTTTGTATATTAGTTTTGAATGTAAGTCCATAGGAGTCAAGTGCGTAACCCAGTATAGAATCTACCAAAGACATGTAGAGACATTTTGATAGTAGTTTATGCAACTGTCATATAATGAAGGGTATTAAAACACGAGTGTGAGTTTATGAAACGAGCGCAGCGAGTTTCATAATAGTAACGAGTGTTTTAATACCCGTGTTATATGCAGTTGCATACACTACTTTATCTTCACTAATGCAATTAGTCAAACAACAAGAGTTAAAGCTGACAATAGTTTATTTATAATAATTGTTCAAATTTTGGATGGTACAATTTTGAAAGTTAATGTTAATTATTGATCCAGCAGCTGTAGCGGTCGCGGGGCAAGTAGTAGAGCTCGTAGACGGATTCGGAATATTTATAATTACTTCATTCGTCTTGTTTTCTATACTGTTCAAGATCGTATTTGAGACTTGAATTTTATTCATTAAAGACTCATCAATGTAGCTTTCAGCCACAGTAGAAGACTTCCACCCCCCGTGTCGTTTCAGTGCGGTCAAATCACCACCGCTATCTATGAGAAGGGTCGCCGAGGTGCGCCGGAAGCAATGCCCCGTGTACAACGCTGGGTTAGGCAGATTCAAAAAACTTGCGATAGTTTTTCCCAGAGCACCAAATTTATTAATACCAGTTCTTTGATCGACGCACTTCCCCGATCTATAGCTCAAGAAAAAGGCAGGGTTTCGACAGGGGGTGGGTCGAAGTTCCATGTATTTTTTACATACGGCATAGCAGTTGCCCGTCACAACGAAAGAACGATCTATTTTCGTTTTTGTTTTCGAAACTTTCACCATGATTGTACTGTCGTCTATGTTAGAGACTTCATCGAACTGGATGTTGTATAGCTCTTGCCTTCGGCATGCCCCCATTATGCCGAAGATTAGTGCAACCTGTAACAATAAACGATATAATAAGCTTGAGGTACATAGCCAAGGCAAAAACTATGATTTATGAAGTAGTAAAGTGTAGGTACCTACTACCTAATTTATACACAAAGCGCTTAAACGGAGTGTCTAGATAACTTGCGTGTGTAGTACGTAAGTACTAGGTAGATTAAATAACAGAACTAAAATACACTTACCTTTTCAAAAAGATACAAAATATCTAGTGAATCTTCCAGGAAAATCTTTATTTGACCTGATGTAAACGTCAAGGACTTTTTTTCCTTGTGTCCTTCTGAACTGCGTTTCAGGAACGCTATGACTTTTAAATACTTCGTGATATCAATATTGTTGTAGATACTCAGTGTGGACTTGAGCATAGAATATTTAGCCCACATAGAAGAAGGCTTGAATTTGTCGGAGAGGTCTTTGAGATACACAAGAATGACATTTTCAGAAAATGATGTAGTTTTCTTTTCGATCTTCCATGCCAAAAAGTTATTATATTCTTTTTCATATAATTTTCTAGATTTTTCTGGCAAAAAATTGTGAGTTACTTTTGTTGCCAATTCCAGAATATCCGGAGGCGTACAAATATCATCGTCGCTGTCCATTTTTAACTTTTAATTTGTATTTTAAAAACAAAACACATTGCGAAACATTAAATTCACGCGTACGTGTATTGTCACAGTGAACTTGCCGCCATTAAAATCTAACCAATGAGAGCGCAGCTGCGCGCGCAGGGCCAATCAGGAGCGAGTTCTTTTTTTATTTAGTTGGCACAAGATCTTACCAAAGAGTTTTATGTATGTAAGTTTAGTAGTTTCGACGAAGTTTTCACGTATAACCCAACTGTTTTCAAAAGCCAGCCTAATATCAAAATTTTATACAACTTGTATGAGGATTTTGACATAAGGCTCGCCAGGTTAATTGGTCGCGTTTTATTGATGTTATAATGAGATTTTACGATATCGATGTGGATATTATACCATCATGTGAAATTGCTTAAATTGAGTGTTTTGTTGTCTGCGCTATAACAGTAGTAATTATAAGTCAAGAATTGGAAACATAAGTAGAATGTTACAACATTAGTGTAGATAAAGTTTTTAAAGGGACTTTGTTTCTCAAATGATAAAACTTTGCCAATAATATTCTTAGTTTAGAGTATACATAATCTACATGGTTTGACCATGAAAACTTTTCATCAACCTTCATTCCAAATTCAAATTCAAATTCAAAATAATTTTATTCAGTTTAGGCTACAAGTAGCTCTTATGAATGTCACTATGCCATCGGTTCGTAAGTCTACTCTGGGCGGGAGATCTTGTACTGAGAAGAACCGGCAAGAAACTCAGCAAGTGTCCAGCTCTTTTCTCCCTTACAGCGTCAAAAATATTGGAAAATGCCCGATCATAGCAGGACACTTTCCATTACAAATAAACACAAAACATACTTATAGAAGACAACCTCACCATGTAAAAAAAAAAACAAAAAAAAAAATTCTAGTTTAACAAATTTACATCAGGCAAAAGTTTCAATTTCCACAATGTCATACAGTACCACTACAGCATTCTAGTAAAAGTCTAGAAGAACAAAGTCAAACTATAGTGAATAATACTAAAAATAAGATAAGTATGCAAGAGCAGACCAGCCTCCACAGGCGGCACCCGTTCACGAGTATCACATATGAATCAGCCATCGCTTCGCTCAACCATATTTTAGGGAACGTAACGACCCGACGCACACGCCACCACCGCAGAGACAATAAAGAGAGCATGACACACTCAAGATACTCTAAATAAAAACTTAATGATATATTTAACTCAACGCTGTTTGTTATCTGTAGGACACTGCTTATTAAGGCTATATATCACTGTAAAAATTTTATGAATTAATTTTATTATTGTGAAATAACATGTGCAGGCGAGCAGACTAAGATGACCACACATTCTTATCATTAAGATAATCATTAATTTTATAGTAACCTTTTTTCATTAGCCCTTGTTTTATGTCTGTCTTAAACTTGTGTAGCGGCAGTTCCATTATAGTGACAGGCACTTTATTGTATATTTTTATACAAGGTAAGTAACACAGTTTACCCTATGTACTGGCTGGCAGGCGCAGCAATTTAAATGACTATGGTAACAATGGCCATGGCTTTAGCCATGGGTTACAATTGAATGACGTATATCGCCAGGACATAAATAAGGGAAGTGGATGATTAGAAGCTTGGTTTTGTCGGCATTTAATACAATTCCATTATCGTGAGACCATTTGACTATGGCGTCTACATCGTGCTATACAAGACGACAGGTTTCAGCAAAATCAGTCCCCGCACGCAGCACATATAGATCGTCCGCGTACATGTAAGCAGAGCAGTGCCGCAGCACCCCGCACAAACTGTTTACGTGCATCAGATAGCAGATAGGTCCACAACCGGAGCCCTGCGACACCCCGCACTTCACCGGTTTCGCGTCACTGTACGTCTTGCCCACCCTCACACAGTAGGAGCGTGAGGTGAGGTAGTCACTGAACCAGCTGTTCAGCGGCTCCCCCACCCCACACTCCTCCATTGCGTTTAATAAGGTCTCAGTTTTAAGCGTATCAAATGCCTTTTTATAGTCAAAAAATACTGATACTACAATTTTTTTCTCATTTAAGTGTGTGTTGATATCATCAGTAAATCTTGACAACAAAGTACTTGTGCTTTACCTTTTTGAAAGCCATGTTGACACTTATTTAAGATATTGTTATTCTTAAGGTATTTAGCTAGCTGTTCAACAATACATTTTTCTATTATCTTATCCATACCGGATAATATTGCGATTGGCCTATAATTAGAACAATCTGTACGGCAACCTTTTCTAAAGATAGGGCGTACAATTGCTTCTTTTAGCTTACTAGGAAACAGTGAGTGTCGAACACTTAAATTTATTAGTTTAGAAATAATAGCACATACATATTCTATCAGCTACTATTTTTAGATCACACATGCGCAGGCGATCGCTTCCCGGTGTATTATTTACATTCATTTTCGTAATAATTCGCTCGACATAAGCGTTGGTTACTGCCTGCCATCTCATGTACACGCCCTTCTCTTGTACATTAACCACACACACTAAAAATAAGAAAAATAAAAAAAACAATTAAGAGATAACGGTCAATCAGGAATCCCTTTAATGTGTTGTTGTGAACGAGGCGTGCCGCCACAACGCCAGTATCCTGGCGGATATTATAATACGGTACTCTTATAGTAATATTATTTCCCAAGGTGCGAAGTGCGTTAAACCTGTATAAATAAACTAGCGGCCGCCCGCAGTTTCACCCGCGTGGTTCCCCCTCCCGTGAGAATATCGGGATAAAAAGTATCTTAAAAAAACTATCTGTATGCCGAATTTTATCCAAATCCATCCATCCGTTGCAGCGTGAAGAAGCAACAAATATACACACATACACACAAACTTTCGCATTTATAATATTAGTGTGATAAAACCCAATGTTTAGTGCTTCATCAAATTCTATTAAAAACATTTTTCCAAGCACCAAAAATTGAGGACAGAAAACAGTTTTCTTTTTCCACCTTACAACGGAAAGTAATCGCTGAAAATATTTATTACAATGTTAAATCGTGCCTTAGGTTTATTAGAATCACTTTTAGACTATGTTTTTCGTAATGAAAATCTTTTGTTCGCTCATAGTGTCGAGATTTATAGAGTTTCAAAAGTATATCTATTGACTTATGCAGATTTCAAGCATTTGCTACATACATGTACATGCTACTTACTAGACGTGTAATTGTAAGAAGAATACTCAATTTATTGTTAAAGTTGAATGTCTTGTGTTCTGTTTCATGTTTTACTAAAATCAACTTCGACAGATCATATCTGAGCACTCAGTTGCTAAGAGTAATACCATTTTCGGGGGTTAAATCATAGTTCGTGGAGTATTGTGCTCCGTCTTGAGAGCTCTATAATTTACTTGCATCAGTAATAGAACGAAAATAATTTCGTTCTATTGCTCTAGAGTGGAATCCTGTTTTGTGCGTCGGGTGTATTTGAAAATTTATAACAAGAATACGCGGGACATGTTTGCTATTTTTAAAGTATTACATGGGAGTCAAGAGTTTTAGTTGGTGTTATGAGATTTCAGTTAAATGATCTGTTAGTTCAGTGTTTTTATTATATTGTGTAAGCGTGGTAGTAAGGTTCTTTGCTATTAAAGTTAAATTCCCATTTAGTGACCGAACCAAAATATTGAAAAAACTGACTACTGATACTGTTTAAAAAATAATTTAGAGTGTAATTAACTCTATAATTTATTATATGTATTAAGTATGTAAAAATGCAATAAAGCATTAAGTTCGCCTTTAGAAATGTTATTGATCCGCAATACATACATACGTATTTACTAACTGCTGGGCAAACGCCTCCATCATTCCAGGCAATCCTTCTCTATATAAACTATAAAGTGTGCGAAATTTCATACTCCTCCGTCTGGTATTTTAATTGGTGAAAATGAGATAGATTTAAATAAAATTAGAAATAAATTAGAAACAGAATTCGAAATGCGGAAATTTGATAAAACTGAAAAGTTTAGGGTTTGATGTTAAAGTAGAAGAAAAGTTTATAAAAGATATATGAATCAAATTTTGGAAAAGTTTAAATATGAAAACATAAAAGATAGTGGTCATCCAGATATTTTAGTCGATACACATCAAGAGGGGAGAATATTGTTGTTTTATCACTTTTTCGATCCGCTTGTGAGGTACCTATTTATTTTACATAAATTTTATATTAAGTGCTGTATTTTATAGAATCTTGTTGTAAATAGTTTACATTTACAACAGGTTACGGGCCTCTCCTGGTGTGCCCCTTGCGCAATGGTTTTTGAGAAAAGACAGAGAAAATTTTGAGAAGAAAATAATTTTTGAAGATGGCTTTAAAGTGAATAATAATTTGAAAGGGAAATTTGGATTGATACACATCTAGAGGAGAAAAATTGAAAATAAAGAAAGATTGATGATAATGTTGGAGATTGGTATTGATAGTGTTGGAGATTGGAGCTGATTTGGTTGAAGATTGGTGATGAAGATGTTGATGTTTGGTGTTGGAGATTTTATAGTAATGGAGCAGTTTTGTAATGGAAATTTTGATGGAGATGGAGATCGAAGCACGGAGGAGCACGGAAAAAATCTGTTGCTAACCCCTATTTTTAATGATTAAAGAAAAAAAACTGTCAATCAGTGGTGTTTGTCGAACACTGGTACAACTACTGGATTGATAGCTATCTATCTTATCGTATTATCTATGTATCTACGTATATACATAGATAATACTTCTATTGCAACACTATCAAACATAAACATGAACACAAACATAAATAACTTACAAAGTTACAATTTGGCGGTCTTATCGCTTTAAAGCGATTTCTTCCAGACATCCAGTCAGATGGAGAGAGCTAATAAACTGTAAGATCAGAGGTGAAACTATTAAAACATACTAGAATAGTGTGTATTTTAGGTATAAATTGAGCAAAAATAATAATAACGATAAATATACCACAATAATATGAATAAATAAACCTACATAAACATAACACAACACAACACAACAATACACACACACACATACAACTATACATATAAACGTATTCGACTTGTTTGATATCTGTAATATTAATATTTGTTTTTGTTTTCTTAGACGAATCGTAGTACACGGAAAAATGTAAAAAGTTTGTGTTGTACTATTTATACAATTGTATTAATTAAAATTTTATCAAATAAAAAAATAATAATAATAAAATTTTCTAATAATTTTTATCGCAAATTTTGTTGCGAACAAATTACAAAAACACAAATGTTGAAAAAATTTCCACGAGAGAAAGAGGTTAGAACCACGATAGCTCAATTGGAAGAGCACCTGACCCGGTATGTCAGAAGGGTGCAGGTTCAAATCCTGCTCGTGGAAATTTTTTCAACATTTGTGTTTTTAAATAATAATAATAATAATAGTAGTCTCGGGTAGGAAAGTAGCGGATATGGCAGCTTTGTAGCAGGACAGGGTTAAATGGAAAAGTAGAAGTTTTTCACGAGCTCCTTAAATGTATAAATAGATTTCGCACGCCTGATCGCAACTGGAAGTGTATTCCAAAGACGAACAGCTTGACATTCTATTAGCGTTATGCCACTTGTCTAGTACTGTTAAATACAAGTATCATACTAAATATTGTTACACAAATCTATACAATATTTTGAGTATTCGTTACCATGGACTAATATTACTAACATAGATGTAACAATGCAATATTGACGCATTCTCTCAATAACGAGACAAACAGTGAAAAAAAAGTTTCGCAATTGCATAACAGCGCAGGTGGTTATTCGTTGCCGGCGAACTGTAGTTGGCACTCGATACTTACACGACAAACATGAAAGCGACACGAGGTGAGTGCTGACGAACGCTTTGTACAACCATTTGGCAATTTTATTTGCGAAAATCAACCGCGAAATTGTATGATGACGGTGAGTTTTCAACTATTTATACAGTGGCACGCACGCGACTTCGTCAGCGCGTAAAGTTTTTTTTTATTTAGAAAATCTGCTTTAGGCTGTCTGTGGCCTTTACAGCGTCACCGGAAATTTACATCGTACAGACAGACGCCTGCACAAAAACTTACCCAATACTGTCATCAAAAAAAAAGAAACAATTTTGTCGTGTCGTCAAGACTCCGCCCTGCCCCGCCTTCCAAGAAAGCAACCATAGACAAAATTATCACAAAAAAAAATATTTTTTTGTTGATATTTTACGTGATGACAGGTTTCTACCAGGTTTCTAGCAGGTAGATAGCCTGACCCTTATTTTTATAGATTAAAGGTAAAAATGTCGATCCTGTCAATCACTGCTACCAGTCGAACTCTGGGGCCATTACCCACTGTTGCCATTAACCCAATAACTAACTTAACCGTCCTAACTAGAATGAGTTTCCACATTTTTTTGCTAAGAGATAGATAACCTTTAAATAATGTCATGTGACGATTTGATAAAACAACAATCAAACTGTCATAATACAAATACTAACCTAATTAATGAACTACCGACACCCGGATATGTCGCCATAACATTACTAATTAATACGATGATATTACTAATTAATACGACTTGCATCCCGCGGGCGAAAATTATAATATGGAGTTCCATCATGGATTGTTAATATACCTAATAAATATTTGAACGCAGACTGAATTTATTTGCCGCTGTATTCCCGCACTAGTTTGGCGTCGACTGTTATGTTTGAAACTAACTGTTGCCCGCGACTTCGTTCGCGAGGGCTACACTATCCCACAGTAACCATTTCAACATCATCATCAGCTCATTTTATGTCCCACTTTTGGAGCACGAGCCTTCCCTATGGATGGGTAGGGAGAATGGGCTATAAACCACCACGCGGGCCCAGTGCGGATTGGTGGTTATTAACGACTGCTAATGCAGCCGGGACCACCGGCTTTACGTGCCTTCCGAAGCACGGAGGAGCTCGAGAAGATAAAGTTTTGGTCACCCATCCGATGACCGGCCTTTACGAAAGTTGCTTAATCTCAGCACTTGCAAACCGGGCGCTTACCACTGCGCCATCGAGCTCCAGGAATCATTTACCGGGATTAAAGGTCTTATGTCTTTTGTATATTGATAAAATTTCATCGAAATCCGTTCAGCCGTTCTCAAGTGATACAATTATCAACGAACAGCATATCATTGTTATTTATAAAGATATACATTGATTGACACTGCAAATGCTATCAATGCTCATTAGTAATTCATAATAATATATATGCTGTAGTTAAATCAAGTGCTGATATCTTTAGGTCGGACTAAATACTCATTTAGGTACTTACATAAAAAATTACTTAGATTTTTAGTTCTCGATTACAGTTATTTTCTAGCGTATTATCAAATATCTGAGTCAGACAAGTAAATTTTTAGACAAACTTACACCTTCAAAGGTTACTTCCTCACTGAAATTTACTCAATTACATGGAGAAAGGGCTAGAAAAACAATCATACAGTAGTAATGCAATCAAGCGGTACAAGTGTTATGATTTCTGTATTTCAGTCATAGACCTGTAGTCTTATTTTTCTAGAAAAGTTTTTAATTATCCTTATTCTTGGGCAATAGTTTTTATAACATTAATGTCTTGTACTCAAAAAATAAATATGAAATTCTAATCGGATTTGGATGAAATTTGGCACATAGACAGACTATGACCCGAACTAGGACATATAACTTATAACCCGGTAACAAGTTCCTATGGGGATCAGGCAACAGCTAGTAGTAAAGCTGTCATGATCATCAATTTCCATTCCATCAAAGTTAAGCATCGCGATTGGCAGTTGTTTTATTGCGAGTTCGATTGGAAAAACAACTAAGATCTATCACATAAAGCCTAGTATTTTGATTATCTATTAGAAAGAAAGAAAATTATGACTGATAATTGGAAAACTATAGTTACACTTTTTTGTTACAGTTGAAATTCCACTTGTTGTTCATTGCTCTGTATGGGTTTATTAACCGCACCACGCAAACGATTGCCGGGATCACCTACATGGATAATTACGATTTCGAAGAGAGATATAGGAACGTCTACGAGTGTGACCCTTTCTACTGGCACCCATTGCACATGCCCGAACATTGCACTAGAATGTTTGAAAAACTTATTAGAAAAGGCGTCGGCAGGTTTGGACCTCTACGAATAGTAAAGAAAAAGTATAATGAAGAATTTGATTATAGTAATGAAGACGATACTATGGCGCCGTACGAAAGAATGATAGAACTACTAAAGAATGACGTCATTAGGGAACCAAGCGAACCATCGATTACCTACTTTCCAGGACTTGGACCAGCCGCACTGTATAACCAAGCTGTCTCAAAGCAAAGCGGAGATTACATTAAAAAGGTTGCCGAAACTTATAAAGAATTTAGCTTTGGGTTTGGACCTTTGTATAGCCCCATAGCTATTTCTCCTGAGCAAGACCCGGGCCAAGATAGTGATAAAGAGAGGAAAGATATTGACTCAATCAAAAAGCAAATTGATTCTAAATTCAAAGAACGTGATCTTGAAAATACCGAACATAGGAAAAAACCTAAATATAATATTAAGAAGAAATATCATAAGGGTAATCTTATAACTGTGCTAAATACTAAACACTATTGAATACAGCCAGTACTCGTTATGTTTTTGTAAGTGGTTTAAAGTTGAAAATGTTAAATTTCCTATTTTTATAATTAAATGATGTCAATGTTTGCGTATGCGAATCATATTTTGAAAATAACCCTCTCGCATTTTTCTTAATTCACGTAAGTCAATGGAATAATAGCTTCATGTTCTTTTTTACTTTTTGTACTTTTTGCTCCTACTTGCCAAGAACAAGTAAGCCAATGAATGCTCAATAGTCATTGTTTTAAAAAAAATATTCGATTGTTCTTATAGGTCTCTCACATTTCTCATTTGTCTACCACCTGCTATCCAGCCCACAGTGGTCACAGTCCCCTAACATAAATACATTATAAAACACTAGCTACTTAGTTTGGCAGTGATGGTTTCGCTTTTTTTTGAGGTAAGTTTTCAAATAAATATTACAGATTGAAAAGGCTTCTAAGTATCTAAATTTATTTGGCTTCACGCTTCATCAAATTCTTCAACGGTTTATTTCGGCGTACCATTAATAATTTCTGAAAGTTAAAAGAAGTTTTAAAATAGTTATTTTGCATTATCATTTCTATATAATACTGTTTATAATTTAGATACTTTACAAGTCAATTTTACAAGTGACAAAACTAACTAGTGACCTGGTTTGCCTGCCCTGTTCCCAATCTTAAATGGGGTCGGCGCAATATGCTCTTTTCTTCCATTCTCCTCAATCAGCCGTCAGCTCAACATTAACTTCTTCATTTGCCTTTTGTATCATGTTTCACAAAATCAATCCATTATTTTTTCTGCCGTCCTTTTTTTTACCTACAATCATAGAAAAAATCATTACAGATATTATTCGTGACCCTTTTCGCAAAACAATCAACATGCAACGTTGCCGGCCTCAGCAGTATGGATCCGCTGAACTTCAGGCCTCTACCAGACAGTGGCGAGGACCCCTGCAATCCTCTTTTCTGGTATCCAAGAGAAATACCAGAGTACTGCTACTACAGTAAAACTACTCCACCTCCTCCTCCACCAGGCGCAGTGCCTTTACCAATACCTGTTCCAATGCCTCAAATGCCACCGTACCCACCACCATTACTCCCCATGCCTCCAATGCCTCAAATGCCACCGTACCCACCACCATTACTCCCCGTGCCTCCAATGCCAATGCCAGCATTACCACCTGCCCTTTCAATACCGATACCACCAATGATGCCACCTTTTCCTCCACAAGTTCCTTTTGGGGTACCACTCATGCCCTCCAATCCAATGCTACCCGTACCTGGATTACCTTATCCTCCACAATTTTACCAATATCCACCCCAGCGACAAGTTGGAATGGTTCCCGGTATACGTGGGCTGGTATCCGACGACAGAGGTATCAACATACTACCTTTCTCCGACGCTTACTCGGACATTTTGGAAAAGCACAAAAATAAAAAGTTAAAGAAAAAGTTGCGTAAACTTTACAAAGATTATAATGGTTATGTGCCGCTGAAGAGGAGAAGGCGCCATCGGAAAAGGTTTTATTACTAATCGGCACGTTTGTTCAGGGGAGTGATTTTGAATCTCACCGGTGATCTCGACATTAAAGGTGACATGAACGATACAGTATAAATTATAGCTATTTTTGCATTATTTACAATTTGATTATAAATATACATCATCATCATCATCAGCCTACACACGTCTACTGCTGGACATAGGCCTCTCCAAATATACATACCGTTCGAGCATTTACGGTGTCAAAAACAAGTTACCAGTGACTTTAACTAAAAGAAAAAGCAACACACTTAATAGTAAGTTCTTTAATTTTTTTCAGGTAGCTGATTATATATCACTAAGCACATCCAGAAGCATTTTTTCTGAATTCGCGTACTCCTTGAAACAATGGCCGACACCAACCTATTTCTATCTCTTGTATTTCGTGGAAAGATTTATTATACTTTTTTGAAATAGTGAGTATTTTGTTTGAGAATTAGTCACTCGTTCAAAAATCAACCCCACAGAGGTAACCCATTTTTAACGTAGCTCTTACGCTATTGCTCTGCTTTGTTTTGTTCTGGAACTTAATATTATATTATACTTCGTGATTTTGCTTACATTTAATTACAGTTGTGGAAAGAAAAGCATCGGATTTAAGAAAAGTCAACATTGTGATGCCTATAAACGAACGGCACTGAAATTCGATTGTTTATTTGTGAAGCTTTAAATTTTTAGATTAAAATACATATTTTTTAATATTGAGAATGTTAATATGCACTGATCGCTGTTTTTTGCCACACTGTTCTACCGAATGTATCTGGCCGGCATTTGTCGGGAATATAAACTTGTATTAAATACAAAAAATTATATAGGCAACAACAATTTTTAAAATATACACCTACATTCTTAAAGTTTGACATGAATATGAAAAAGTACCTACCCACCTAAACACCTTTCTATTTACAACAGCAACAACAAGAAAAAGGCAATGAGGACGACGTAGATATTTTACTTTATTAAAAATTATATTTACAATAAAAACAAGTTTATTATTATAATGCTAATTAAAGATATTACTGTTCTATATATTTTGTACTATGGTGTTTTATATGAAGTGATTTTCTTTATTTAATTTTTATTAGAAATATTAAAAATATCAAAAGTTAAATACTGGATCTCTATTTTTTATTTTAATCTTTCAATTGAAAAAAAAACCCTCATTCATTTTCTATATACGTATATATTATTTTATGACAATAAAAATAAAATAGTGTTGCAAATCTCATTAAAATTTTAATTAAATATAGAATGAATACAGTTCACTATATTATATAAATAACAATCATTAAAAACCTTAAACAATAAAATAATTAGAACTACACTAACAACGTCCGCCATGTCAAAATAAAAATGACATTTTAAATGAGACTGTTACCGTGAAAAAAAATGGTTTGAAAAATAGTTTTTAAGAAGAACTTGATATTTTTGCGTTTGTGCATTTTGTTGCAGTATATGCGCGATCTTGATGAAACAGAAAACGAGTAGGTACAATGCTCAGAATAATAGCGTATTATTGTTCTGAGGTACAAATGTCAATTTTATATTGACGTGGCGTTACATGTCATTTCACACTTATTTAATGGACGGATTTCCTGAAGGCTTCGTAAGTCTAAACCGCAGAGTATCGAAACTTACAAACTTACATTAATATAAACACTAAGTATTTTACTAGAATAACACTAAGTAAATTACCTAAGCAGACTCTGTACTTTTAAGTTGTAATTTAAAAATATCTATAAATACAACCTAAAAGTATGGTCCTTGAATACAATTGTTAAGTACAATATTGCCACAAGAGTTTAGACTACATAGAACCTATTAAAGTTATTAAGTCCGACTTTTTTATATTCTTAATACTATTTTTTAACAACAAAACGAATAATATTACTGTTTTTAAATTTTTACTATTCTTCACCTTCTACGCACGACGTTGTAATACCTCAAAATTGTTTGTATTAGCCATCTTGTTTTGCTGGGGCACGAGCCTTGTCTATGGATGGAGAGAGAACGGGCCACAAACCACTACGCGGGCCCAGTGCAGATTGTGTTATGGATCGTAATAAAATATTATTTTCAGGAAGCGGTGGACACTGTCGCTAGTCTGTCGTTTAAAAAGAAAAATAATGCAGATCGTTGCACAAAATCGTAGTCAAAATAGCAAAAAAACTGTTTACAATCATGACACTGAATAATAGTTATATAATTATGACATACATTTGTTCTTTCTATTTTTATGTTAATCTGTTCGTACATGATATGGAAACACTGGCTATAACGAAGACAGCCACAAATCACTTAATTTGCACTTATGTCATATTAAAGAAAGTAACAAACTCTACGCCACTATCTCAAGCATAGGTTTGCGCAAATTTAGTGTAGGTATTTAGCGCTGTTTTTTAAGAGTAGCTAGCTACCATAAACACGAAAGCATCAAAGCTATCTCAAATAATCCGCTTGTCGGAACTATCACAGTGGGACCAGTGTTCGACACCTTAAAGCCCAGTGTTCAACACAGTTTAGTTGCCACAAAATAAAATAGATTTTCATTAAAATTTTACGCACACACACATTCTCTCACACCACACCCTACACACATAAACATACACATCCATTCACTTTTATGTGTGTGAGATCATACTAGTATTTTAGAAATTAAGAAAAGGAAGAATCTGGTAGGCTACTCTTGACGCAAACTCAATCTCAATACAATTCCAATGGGATTATTATGTATCGATATTGGGATAAGTTTCGTAATTACGGAACGCCCCATCTCGATAATAATTTGTTCACTCAATTTCCACGCAACTTAATTCCAATGTAGCGCTATTATCGCTTTTAAGAGTGCCATTTGATTTTTTTAGATTTAGGATTGGAAATTGATTATTGCAATTGTGTTTCAAGAGTAACCCACCTGTCTTCTAGAATACAGGTCTTCCTAACCTAGGACGCAGAGACATACTTTAACTTTAAGGTGTTTTTTTTGTAACTTTATATTACTGCAACTGTTTATGTGATGTTGTTGTTGAACAATAAAATATTTATTATTATTATAATTATTATTAAAATTTTACGGGTTGACAGCCAGGAAGCAGGTGATCTGTGTTCAATTGTTGCAAAAAAACTAAAATCAATTGCAGACCCCTAATTTTAATTTTAAAAAATGTCGATCACTGGTCTCTGTCGAGTACTGGTGCTACGACCCTACGTATGCAGACCATAAACAAAAGGTACATAATCAGAGCATTCGCTGCGCTTATCACATGAGTCAATATCGTATTGCGCAACAAGAATATAGGTACTAAGAAGTGTGTGCATTACACGCTACAGAAGTAATATTATGTGTGGTATTATTTCCATGGACCTATTTGATATCGCATCATAAAGCGAATTATAGAAAATCAATGCAGGGCGCCTAGTGCTAGTTTCTTTCACCGTTCGATCGAACGTTAACGAGAACGAGAATTTGTATGTCAAAATTTTAACTCTCCTCATATGTCGCCAGGAGGCGCTCGTTGCTTCAATGCCATACTAGTTTTCGTAAACGTAATCTAATTAATACGGATAGTTTTTTTTTTGTTTTTTTTTTATGTCAAAAGGAGGCAAACGAGCAGGCGGGTCACCTGATGGAAAGTAATCACCCCATGGACACCCGCAAAACCAAAGTAATCGCAGATCCGAAGGAGTTGGATCTTGAGGAGGGAGTAGGAATTGGAAGGGGGGGGGGAGTGCCATTGTTTCACGCCGATATTCTGTGAGAGGGTATTATCACAGAGTAAATATATGTGGTATTACGCCGGGCGAGCCGGCCCATTTCGTGTTGCAACGCAATGTGGCTCTACTACTCAAACAAAACTATAAAACATAGTAAACAAAACTCACACTAGGCACTCTGGTATGAAGTAACGAAGCATGTATGCCGACATACAACTACAGTCCAAAAGCAATTTTAGTAGTCGACTGAGGGATATTAAAAGGGCTTGTTTTTAAACGCCTACCAAAAATGTATTAACTCTACTACCAATAAAATTCGAAACGCTTACCAAAACGGATAAATGCTCACTAAATTGTGTTTCCTAAAATATTATAAAAAGGACACAATTTACATATATTTATATTAAATGCAATAAAAATATATGAATACCTTAACTGCATTTCAGACATTATGTTATTTTGTCACCAAATAGGTAACACCAATATTTCATACCTCGAGTTTCAATTTGGTAATTTTTGCTTTCTGTTATCTAATATATAAAAAATAATTTTGAAATTCAAGATTTCTAACCTATCACGTGACCTACAGGAGTAGGGCAACTAGTGTCCTCAATCATTTGAATAATAATGTAAAAATTTTGGTGAGCATTTATCCATTTTAGGAAGCAAAAATAATAGTGAGCGTTTAAATTATACCCTATCAAAAGCGGTATTAATAGTAACTACGAAATATATCACTTTCAATGTAAGTGATGTAAGATAACTAAATATATAATATTACGAAAAACGACTCAGAACTTTGAGTACATAATAATTAATGTATAATTATGTTTCTAATGCGTAATACCTATGTAGATACGATGTTATAAGCTGCCTAAAATAAACCTTATTTACTACATAATACGCCTAGCTAGTGGAATGTTTCGTATGGACGGACGTCTTATGATCACTTAAAATTAAAAAATAAATTTACCTAACTTAATTTATCTACATACCTATAGTTATTTTCTTTTTATATATATAAGAACATTATGCATGTTCTAAGTACAGCACTACCTGTGATGTTCAACTGCAGTGAAAGTTAAACTTATTATATATCTTTGTTTTTTTATTTACTACATACACTTATATGAATGTCCCAAACTATCTGGATACTATCTGTCTCGTATTAAAGACTTAGATTTCTTTATCAACTAATCATCATAATCAGCCCACATCAGTCCACTGTTAGACACAGCATGCATGCAACAAAATTATTTTTAGTTATTAATTTATAAAGTTAAAAAAAATAACCTACTTTATACTTGCATGACATTTATATGGCTATGGGTTAAATTTGATAAATCAATTGAGCACATTGCTTTTCGTTGCTAAAATAATGTTTAGAATAAAACGCCAGTATAGTCTATCTATACTAATATTATAAAGAGGAAAGCTTTGTATTTTTCTATGTATGTATGTTTGCAACGAATAAACTCAAAAACTACTGGACCGATTTAAAAAATTCTTTCACCATTAGAATGCTACATTAGCGCTGAGTAACATAGGCTATATTTAAAAAAAAGGAAATGCGGTACGAAGTCCGCCGGGTCAGCTAGTTATATCTATACTAAGCTATAGGCTATAGATTGTGCGCTAATTAACGCGGGTGAAACCGCGGAGCATAGCTATTTTAAGTATAAAGTGTACTTCCTAGAGTCTACAGAGTAATTTCCCAAACTTCCTATTCAAACAAAAATGTATGCGTCATCTTCAAGAACTAATTAAATGGCACACTACATTATTAAGGAATTCTCTTACGTTTATTTTTACACTAGCGGCCGCCCGCAGTTTCACCCGCGTGGTTCCCGTTCCCGTGGGAATATCGGGATAAAAAGTATCCTATGTGTTAATCCAGGTTTTTAAACTATCTGTATGCTAAATTTCATCCAAATCCATCCATCCGTTGCAGCGTGAAGAAGCAACAAATATACACACATACACACAAAATTTCGCATTTATAATATTAGTGTGATATTACCTATTTTATTCTGACGTAATTATTCCTGTGACCACGGATCCCGTAACAGGTTCTAAACGTCCAGATAAAACAATATGTAAAAACAAACGCTAGTGGATTCGTAAAAAATGTTTCTTACATAGCGTAATCATAAATTTTGGAAAACAACAAATACCAATATGTAGTGTAGTTCAACGTAAACATTGTACATTACCGACTACGCATTACCGATCATTATCTAAAATTGATTGGCATCTATTCGAGATCGATCACCTTGTACCTAAACTAAACTCAATACCGTATAATTAGGTTTCAAAGTACTCGGATGGAGGCTTGCATACATTCAACGCACTGTTGCTAATTCCAATTAATTATGTTGCAGAATGCCCATGTCAAAGGATTTAATTAAAGGAGATAGGCACTCCGCTATATTAGTTACTGGCGTTTAGATGATGAGATTGACAGTTGAGTACACGTACTAATGGATAGGAGAAACGGACGGACGATCTCCAAGTAATACGAGTGTAGTACGAAAGCCCTTAGCAACGTTCATCTATTATTATTAATTAGTTCATAACGCTCGTCTGCGCTCATTAGCAACTTGCAACTTGGCGCGCGTTACTTCTGTTCAGACTTCTGTGGTAGGTACTTAGAAAGAGTCATAAATGAGAGTTATAAAAACAAAAAATAGTTTTGTGGCGCTTTAAAAAATCATAGCATCGATACTACACATCGTGTGTTTGGCTTTGAAATTCATGTTATCGATATCAATGCTATATAATTTGTACAACATGTTTGTAGCCTTTATAATGTCGCACTGATAAGCTAAGGCCTCCATCAATTGAAATCAATCAATGATACAGTATGTACAAGCTGGGATGACCACTTTGCCACTCGGTTCGATCCGAACCGAACCTCTCGGACAATCTAGTAGGAAACCTCTGACGGTGCTTCAGTATGTGCACCGGTTTGAGGAACCTTTAAAGGTTCTCGCCGCCCCCAAAAATGTCCGGCGACGCTAAAAATGCCGCCTGAGGCAGTCAGCAAACTCTCACCAAAAAAAAATTGCCAGTCGGTCACAGAGGCGTTAATCCAATAATAAGTACATGTATTATCAATAGGTATACAGAAGCACAAACACTACGGGATAGATCACCAGCTCAGTGTTCTGGTAATTCCAATTTGACCAGCAAGAGTGTCAAGAAAAACTACCAATCGCAAGAAGGGTAGATACTAACAAGGAAACCTAAGCTATTGTATACAACATCCATACAAAACATAAACGCTATGATCCCTATGTGCACTGTTGTAGTCGGTACGTACAAAGCTGTTAAGAGCACATGATAACACTACCTCTCGTCAGTAGAGTGAACCCCAACACCCGAACAGTGATGCTATAAGTACGGTATGTTTGTATTTCTACAACACGCAGCACGAAATTGTTAGTAAAAAGCTCAAACCGAAGCTGGAATACACAGTTCAAGCACAAAATAAGGAGACTGCAGAAGGTCAGCTTCGTACAAACGCGCTCAAGCTCTCTTATTGCGCTCGTATTTTTTGATGTGTAACATCTTTCTGCTCGCTTTCTATTTATGCAATTTGTAGGAGTGATTTCGTGAAATGGGACGGAAGTGTGTGTAACAGTTTAACATTTGACTATTACAGGTAATTTTGATATATCAAATGTCTTCTAATGAGTACTCGTATTTACTGCATTTATTTTATAGTTATAAAATGTTGTAATACCTGACCCATTTTTTTCAGAATATAATGTTAAAATTGCTTATTACTATGGTGAGATGTCAAAAATTACACATGATATGCCACTACTGTAAGGCTCGCTCGTTTTTTGATGTGTAACATCTTTCCGCTCGCTTTCTATATAAGCAATTTGTGGGAGTGATTTCGTGAAATGGGACGGAAGTATGTGTAACAGTGTAACAGTCGGGATAGCGCGCCATTTTGTAAATTTAAAATCGATATTATGAACATGACATATTATTATTACATATATGTGACATATTGTGTCATTTGACTATCCAAGGTCATTTTGATATGTCAAATGTCTACTTATGACTATTTACTGCATTTGTTTTACAGTTATTAAATGATGTAATATCTGACCCACTTTTTCAGAATAAAATTTTAAAATTGCTTATTACTAAGGTGAGATGTCAAATGTTACACATCATATGCGACTACTCTAAGGTTCGCTTTTATAAATATTTTATTTTAAGCACAGTGCCTTGATCTCACCTGATGTTAAGTGATGATAGGGCCAAAGGTGGAAGTGCAGTTCACCCGGAATCCGCAACTAGAGTATTGAGCTTTTGTGAGATTTCGTGTCCGTGACAGACTGTGTGCGTTGCTCGAGCGCGTTATGTATTAACCCTTTGAAAGGCAATGGCAGCTATGTTGCCACCGAATATTGAACTTTACGTAATTGTAATAAGATTGAACAGCAATATTGCCCGTAAAAGAGTTAAGCTTACCTTCTAGTCTCCTTATTTTGTGATTCAAAACACATTGAATAAGCGAGACGTCTCGTGGCCGCACCGTCTTCGGGGTGCGAACGTTTGAATGCGACATTCGTTTGTTCGGATTTCATCTCTTCGAACACCCGTACTTTCGACAGCTTCATACGAGAAAACTAGGAGCAGCATCTGCATTTTATTTGACTTTGACACTGATGTAAACTATTCAAGGGTTAAAGGTTTTACTTTTACCTTTCACATCTTGGTTTTACATCAGTTGCCGTTCACCTTTAGTTTAATCATAATAAGCTAATACAGAAAACTACAAATTTGTATGAATTAATCTTATCTTATCTTAGTGGGGCCTGCTGAGGTTTCCCTCTCCCAGTAACAACCCCATCTTTTCACTTTTCCTCCTCTGTAAAGATAGATGCCATAAGTTAGGCAACGTCTTTAAGAGCGAAGAGCCAGAAGTCCTTCGGTTTCGGATAGGCCGACCACATGAGTCCGATTCTTTTCCTAGCCAGAGAGTCGCAGTCACACAGTAAGTGCTGCATTGACTCCGTTTCCTCTCCACATGCCCTACACAAACTATTTGTTGAAAGGTGCATTCTGTGAAGCATTTGTTTTGTGGCATAGTGCCCTGTCCAGACACCGATGGTTAATAATCGAGCCTGCCTTCTACTGCCTCCGCATATGAAATTACTCCGTCCTAAGGCGTTTTCGCCTAGGAAGCATTTGGAGTGTTTCATACCCGGCTGCTCTTTCCTTTTGATGCCATGCCTGTTTTCGATGTAATCTTTTAAGGCCTTGTAAATGGTACTTGGTGCAAGTGCCACGACGGCTCAGGATCAATGAACTGGGTCTCTGAGCCCTCCCTGGCAATAATATGGAATAATAGGTCTCGCAATATTGGCTATTTTTGACTATTTATGGTATGCGACGTTCAAGGGTCTCCAGCAAAGGAAGGCTAAGCCAGTGACCATGACAATTAATTAATAATGTAGTCTATTTACACTTATGTATGAATCTAATGTAATTACACTGAATATACATTCATCACCATAATGTATACTGTATAATTACAGTATACATTATGGTGATGTATATGATGATGGACATAATTATGTATATCAACTAAAAGCAGAATAGTCTTATAATAACAGATAGCTTGGGACATCAAACATATCGATCTACGTACAATTAATTAATAATTAATTTTACAATACCCCTATATTTAATATTACGTTTTTAAAACAAATTATTTAATTGCAAATAACTACAGTTACTAATTTACTTCTAAGATTCGTTTCAACACCAGCATAAAAAATATTATATCTAAATTAATTATCGTAATGTAAGATGTTGAACAAACAGGGTCAAGAAACAATTTAGCAAATCTCACTACAACAATAAACAAACATTCAATGAAACATATAACTACGATAGACACATTTATAATGAATTACCCTTAGACCATAAGCATTGTCTTCGTTTCCTGATAAAATAATGGTCGCAACAACCATAAGCCACATTTAACAAACATAATATGTATATAAATGTTCAATGAACAAAGTCTCGGCATCGATATATAAGTCACACTGAGTTTTGTTCGTTTGAATATCGTGTTGTATAGTATTATTGAACATTACAAGATATTAATAAACTGCTTTTAGTCATGATTTTACAATTGTAAGGGCATTTCATATATCGCGCACATACACATATATACAAACAACATATTTACAAAGCAAACGATGACAAAAACATCACAATATGTTCACTAAATAAAAAACTATCCCCGCCGTTCTGAATTGTATTTGACATACCGAATACATTAGGTACATAAAAATTTAACGCATAATTTTATACTCACTATATACAAACATATGGTTACATCAAATTAAATCTCTTAAACATTTTCAGCTCTATACCTACTACACCCACATTAAATACGAAATATACATACAAAACATACGGTAAAACATTGTATTGAAAGGATATCTCTTTACATTAAGTACCTATTCTTTACATAAAACGTGTATACGTCAGTTAGTGGTAGTACAACTATCCACTTGTATCGCCCTATATAATAATAACTACCTTTATAAAGTTATCGCCAGATCAACAGTTTATCTCTCAAAACTAACAAAAGATATTACAAATCTAGAAAGAATGAACAGCGCTTTGTTTGATGAACGAACCTCGAGAAATTGCTATAAACGTTAAACTTAAGTTTAGCCTGGAAGTTTATACTATAACTTAATATGTTGAGATGGGTGCTTTAAGGTAGTAATTATATAAGTAAGTAGTTTATATAAGAGGCTACGTATATTGTCGTGGGCATATATGACTTAATCCACCAGGTAAATCCCAATATCTCCAATTTCGTTTTATTTTTTCGGTAATATTTATACCATTCAAACGTCACTTCAATATGTCCTCGTCTCCAGACTATATTTCAATATACGTCGCTTCTATAAACCCACTTCGTACCGATACAGGTCCATCACCACCCCTACTTGAGCCATGATATGTTTTTCTGTGTAAATATATTAACACAGTGTACAATAAAACTTATTGATCAACCAGCACCGAATCTCGGGGCAAAGCGAAGCGAGAATTTACTGAAATGCTGTCTGTCTTCGCGCGAAATTCTATGAAGCAATATTCGTAGTTTCGGTGGATTATTAACTGTTACGGTTTTCGATTCGAGCAAAAGCTATGGATGAGTGATTTTCGCAGACGATGGCGTAGTATTGGTATCAGGTGCAAATAATACCGTTGTCTAAATAACTATAGGTACCTAAATTGACTGCAGTTCGAATTTATGGTAGACTGTGGTTGACTTGTCGTTTGCAAGAGAAAATTAATCATCATCAATCATCAATCATAATGGCCTTGTCATTTAGCAAACTTAACAAGAAAAACTATATTATGATTCATAGACCGATGTTTAAAATATCAATTTGTATTTGAGTACGATAATTTCACTGTCACTTCAAGCTATTATGTTTACTTCCAAAATAATATCATCACCATCATCATCACCATCATCATCATCATTATCTTTATCATCATATCATCATCAGCCCATCGCAGTCGATTGTTGGACCAAGGGCTCTCCCAAGGCGCGCTAGTGGGTCCTTCAACATACATTCTGGCAAAAATTTCCATAAACATTAATTTTAGTACTACTATTTAACACTAAAACACGATGTTTTGTAAATCTTTAAATATAATTGCTATAAGAATACATGGTTAATAAAAATATCACTTATTTATTAAACATTTAAAATAATTCAAGCGTAAAATCTACAAACCGTGTGAATAAATTTTTTATGTGTGATACTTATATTTCGAGTGCTTAAAGTACTGAAACAATTGACTGTAAATATTTCTTATGAATTAAATATTATAAAGTAAATAGCTGCCCCCTTAGGCAACACCCTTACAAAAATATTTATTTAACAAATCATAGATGGTATTGCACTAATACCTAGCTATTAATATTTCAAGGTTTATTAATAATTATAACTAAATTTATATAAAGCTATTTAATTATAGCCGGGCTTAATATCTTTGCAAAAAACAAATCTGTCTAAATATTTAACTACGCTTTATAATATAAATTCATTTATCATTGTGAGCAAAATCTACATATTATGTGTCGTGATGTTTGAATGATGTAATTATTCATTTCAATTTGAAGACGATCAGTAAGAAGTAAAACGCAAAGTTTTGCGTAGATGGAGCGATAGCACGCTGCGCAAACAGAAAAACAAAATGCCTTCCTTCTCCCATACCGGGTCAGACGCACTACTAATTAAGCCATTGTGGTGATGTCCGAGCCGTGCAAATTTATCAACACAATCGATAGACACAATCTGAATATTTTATCAAAAATACCAAAAAAAATTTTTGATATTTTTTATTGTATCACAGCTAATAAAAAATATGTCAAGATACATAATTTTATGGTTTTGTGCTAGTAGCACCTCTAGCGGCGAAACATTGCAACATTATATCCTATAACTAAATAGCTGAAGATAATATCGACCTGTCTGGGCTATCGCTTTGTCTGCCAAGACACAATGGGGATGTTAGCAACAACACCAATTAATTCCGAAACACTAACCCTATTATTTCGGAACGTTGACTATCCAATGAAGTAAGCATGTTCAAAATTGATGCAATCTCTGTCTGATTTTGTGTCAGCAATCAAGTAACGTGAAAGCAATCAACGATACAGTCGCTGAGGGCTCTCCCGCCCACGACCGACTTTTTGTAAGACAATAATCGGACCGATTTTTTCGCACATGAGTAGGTATAAGTAAGTGAATACCTATACCTACTCATGTGGTTTTAGTACCGACTTTTTGTAGAACGTGCTGCGCGTTGCAACATAGAATAACCATACGTTTCATTTTCACCGACTAATAAATCGGTAACCGATTATCAGACATGGGCGAGGGATCTTATTACTGAGTCTATTTAGTTACTTTAGTGAACGTTTCGGAATAGCGTGGTAAAAGTTTAAATAACCACCATTCAGCAGTTTTCCAATTATTAACCATTAAAGTGGTTAATGATCATTAATGATGGAGCGTGGCAACGTCATAGCTCGTCATTCCGTTAAATCTCTATGAAAAATCGTAGTATTGCAAAGTGCTCAACTACCCTTGTTCTTTATAAATAATGAAAATACGAATTGAGGTGAAAATCTTAATCTTTTGTCATCCACCGGTAGCAAACGGTAGCAACAATATTAGCTATTATGTGAAATAAAAGGAGTTTGTGTAGGTAAAGTTTTTCCGTAAGGCCTATGACTCCCATAACATCAATCTACAGCAAACCAGAGATTAAAGACTAGTTACATCCTACATACTAGGTTTTCTTATTATTTTAAACTATTGAGCTTTGAAATACAACTACTTTTACGGATCTACTCGGCTTTATTTAATGTTTATCTTGACGTTTCGAACCCGTTACATGGTCCGTGGTCACAGGGAGACTGAGGTGTTGGTCGTCTCATAACTAGTTGGCAGCTTGTATACCCTCATTTAAATTTAATGAACGCACGTGACTAGAACGCAAACATTAAATAAAATTAATGTGTAAAATAAACGCGAGTAGATGAATGTCAAAGTGTTGTGTTCGCGTAAGCTTTAGAAAACAATATTGAGCTTTATTGAGACGGGGCGACCGGCGCGACGATGGCGGCGGGTTTTGCGAATTCCTATCCTATCCTGTGATGCCAATTAACGTGAGCGTGGTGAGAGTTTTTAAGATAAAATTCGCTCGTCACTTCGCCGTTCGCCACGACTCGCAGCCAAGCGTTAACAGTTACCGCCAAACCTTATATCGGAGTTTGGGACCAAATTTTTTCGTGTCTGTATTTCACATCACCAATTAGTGAAACGTGTACGTCGTTCGTAGTAGTTGGTCGTAGTTGCGCCGAACTAGCTAAATGTATTGAACAATCTACATATGCTAACGAAAACCATAACAATAGCCTAATAGCAATCGCTAAAGCACACAACTTAGCAACTGTCCTAAAATTTTCCATTATTTTTATGTTTTGTACATGTTGATTTTTGTAGCCAACTGCCAATAAAGTTAACCAACTGATGACGTCAAAACTTGCTATTTTATACTGACATTTAACACAAATCAACGTCGTTTTCGTCGGACACTAAAAGTTTCTGTATAGATTACCTTATTCTTTTATCCAAATGTCAAACGGTTAAAAAGTTTACAATACTTTTAGGTAGGTGCTTTATTTCCTAACAGTGAGTGCCCTTGTTCTTGTAGAAACTCTATTTTTGTATTCCTTAACAACCTCTCTAATTATAGCAAAGTGGTAGCTATTTATCGTAAATCGTATTCAACTCTGTTATATAATTAACCAATTTTTGAATTAATTACTGCCACACGACCGTCATTGGAACAGTTCAAAGTAGCCCCTCCAGATCTGCTGTCAATGTTATAATTTTCTGTTTTATAGAAATTTTACAAAATAACAAAATATGTTTCTCGTGTGTCTCAACCATTGCAGCAAAATGGAGCTCCACTCGCCTTATTAAAGTTTGTAAGGCATTAAATGTATCCTCTATAGAACTTGCAACAAAGGGTGTTCTCGGATTACTGTCTGCGAACGCGATACACAATACGATGATCGACAGGTTCAGTACATTCAATACAAGTATCAATACTATAGAATACTATAGAATACTTATAAAACATGGTGCTGGCGCAATATGCAGGGAATACACTTGCGTGCAGTGAAATTGGCCCGCCTTAAAGTTTTCGTATTTTCAAACATGGATGCCTTGGATGGATTGGGACCCCGACACGACAGTCAAAGAAGGTAGCAGTCAAGAGAGTAAACGAAGGAGGTTCATATCCCCAAAGTCATCCGTTTAGAGATTTTGATATTAAGAGGATTTCTTTAAGAATTTATCTCAGTATTTCTTTAATAACAATTGTTGGTATTGTTTTTTAATGCACAATTCGGGTTCCAAATAACTGTACTGAGAAGACACTCTTACCCTCATACGTTCATTATGTGGACAGATATTAAAATGTTGCTGGCAGAAAACCAAAGCTTTATTTTATCCCGTCTGTACAAAAATATTACGGTAGTTCAATTTCTTTGCACGCAAGTGTATAAGTATTACAGGCAGCAGTTATGAAATTGAGTAAAATATTTTTAAAAGTAAGCTGTTCCTTAGGTACTTTGTAAATAGGCCAACAATTATTTCTTAGACTCTTAGCAAAGAAAATGAAAATAAAAGTTGTGATGACGCTGATGACGTGAGGCTGGTCTTGGAGAATGTATGTAGAAATGTTTCGACCCCAAAGAGCATTGGGAAATGGTTATACGAATGATGATTAGCACTAAGCTTCTCTACTGCAATGTTCGTTTTCAATATACTTGATCGTTACCCCGCCAAAGTAGACCTGCCCTCAGAATCGATGGGTGGGCAATCCAATCTGTTCTGGTGGCGTTTCGTTCATCGCCATATTGTCATACGAGAAGTCAAGCGTCGTGTCTTCGGCTGGGTGCCTGTTGCTCAATGCAGTGCTGATAGTCTTCGGCGTGGTAGCTCCCTGACTCTTATCTGCGTGAGAGGTCCTATTGTCCAGGTCCCTCGGGTTCAGAGGCTGCGGATTTCGCTTCGGCTCGGCGTTCCTTATCTCGAGTTTTAATTCGGGTTTCGGTTTCGGCATTTCGGCGTGGGGGTTGTGAAGCGTGTCTCCAGGGTATGTCTTCACCCGATTCTGGAATAAGAGTTTTTTTTTTAAATAAATATGTAGGTATTTAATAAAAGCGCGCTACGCAACCGGGACTTTCTTTCCGAAGCACGGAGGAGCTTAAAATATCGATTTATCGTTTTATCTATAACTGACCGAGTGCAGAACACCCCGAGGGCGCCTCCAAAGGCTAGGACCTCAGCCCGGGTTGACCGGGTCATGGGGGTGGGGAGAAGCTCCCAGGAACTGACTATAATAAACTCACATTTTTGTTATGGCGACATGCTAATATAAAATTGTGGTAGCGAGCGGACTAAAAACAAGGCTTTCCACTTACCAAACCGTCGTTATTAAGGTGTATCCTCCACTTGGAGTCGAATCTGGGACCACTAGGCTTAAAGTCGGTCATTGGTCTAACTCCACTAGACTACAGAGGTGGTTTAGAATTATCACAAGCAAGTCACCTTAGCAGGCTGCACCTTCTGCTTGATGTACCTCCAGGAGAACCTTCCGCGGCATAGTATGATGATGACCAGCAACAGAACAGCTAGCGCCACTCCGCTAAGTATCAGCGCTGTTTGCGCTTGACGCTGCACACCTTGACACAGAGTTAACACAATACAATAAAAAATCACACATCGCTTAAACTTTAGTTATCCACCAATAGATGGCGCTATTAACTAGCACTACTACATAAAGATCACGACGGCGATGACTCTATATTGTTTGTTTAAAACGAAAATTTAAGTCTACTACTCGCAAATATCGGAATTATGATAACGCTAGCAACATGATTTCGCTATGAACATAAAACTTCACTGTGCCTCGGCAAAGTACAATAGCGGACCAGCTATTATTGATTTTACACGGGAGTTTTAAGTGTCTGAGCCCCGAACATCGCTATTCAATCACGTTAACGAAAACGAGAACTTGTATGGCAAAATTTTAACTCTTAGTACTCTAGGCACTCAGGGTGCCTAGTGTGAGTTTTCTTTACTATCCGTATTCATTCGATTACGTTTACGAAGACGAGAATTAGTATGGTATCGAAGGTCAAAAATAACTTACACTAGGCACTATGAGCCTCGTACGAGTTTTATAAACCATTCGATCACGTTAACGAGAGAATTCTTATTCCTTTACGTTATTATATGGTACTTAAATAACTCTTATACACCGAGACATTTTAGTGGTTGTTTTCCCGCAAGTGGGAAGATCAGACCAAGAAACTGAACAACTTTCCCCAAGAAACATAGGTCAAAATCAAGATAATTTTTCACTTTTCTATACAAAGCCTCTATTGAACGAGCATGGTTTGTATGGGTAAGTTAAAAAATTATCTCGTTTTCTGACCTATGTTTCTTGGTGAAAGTTGTTCAGTTTCATGGTCTGATCTACCCACCTGCGGGTAAACAACCACTAAAATGTCTCAGTGTATAATAATCAACACTGAATTCACCTGAAACCGGAAAGATCACTTTGTTCTGCGCAGGCTGTGCAGTACTTATCTTGATATGTATATTATTTTAATTTTTACATTCGTAATGCTTTCTGTTAGTTTAGTTACAAGATAAAATTTTAATAGAAAAATCATCCAGTCTCAGAAAGTTCCAGTGGGAATCGAACCCACGACCATTGGATTACAATCCCTTTCTTCTAGAAACTTCACCGTCATAGTTTGAACCAGTATCAATCAAGGCATGACGTGTATCTATGTGGACAAAATATGTACTTTCGCATAGGGCTTACAAAATAAAAAAAGCAGGATGATCGAAAGCTTAATAACTGTATCCAGCATTGCCGTCAGCGTCGGATGTTAGAATTATTTTCGCAGATGTACATTTCGCATTGTGAACGAAAAACGAATTCGCAAAGCACAAAATATTGTTCCATTTTTGTTGCAAATTTTACAGAAACAATTGCTATGAATTTTAGCTTGCATTCCCGTGTTAAAGGTACGTACTACGCAACTAACAACTTATGAACTGCTCAAAATGTGATCCATTTTGATGTACGATTTAAATAATCCCGTTTCAGGATTATGTAATGCAGTTCTACTTATTATCAGCAAAAGAGTTCTTGGCGGGAAAGTGAAGAGTCATGCGTGCGGTTTTGCTTTATTTTCTAAAATTTGTGTTATTTAGAATATTAATGTAAAATAATGGTGGATTATTGACCGTTAAGTTTTCGTGAGTGTTGGCAAATGAAACAAAACATTGCAACATCACTTCAAATTCTCTCAAGAAGTCCGCCCGAGGACTTATTAAAGCCCCACATCTTTACTGAGATACTCGAGGGGTTGGGGGTATATCATTTCTCACTTCTCATTTCTATTATCATTCATCATCATCATACATAAAAGAAGTATTGTTTATAGTATTGTAAGATATTTTCATTGGCTAAATGCTTGTGCAAAGCCATAATAATAATTTTTTTAAAAAACATTTATTTTAAAAAAATTGACAGTTTTGGATGGGTTGATGTGCTGGCTGTACCTACTAGGAGTGGGATTACGTCAATAGTCTGACTTTGCCAAGGGGATAAAATCACGATTTCTCGCATTGAACATCAACAAAGGCGTCGTCGGGAGCGAAATGGCTTTGCGCCTCTCCTCCTCATATGAATTGCACGAACAGGGGGTAATACGATTTTATAATCCTACCTTTGATCGTCTTTATTGATTTTTTAATAACAATCTTCAATGACAAACTTTACCTCTTTATTAATAGTTTCCATATCTATACCACTAAAAAAGAGGTCAAATTTGTAGCGCTTGCAGTAGATATAGTAGTATGAGTATTACTACTACCATTTTAAAAATCGTTCGAAATCAGCCATCCAATACAGGGCCGTAAGTCATACTAGAGTGCCGGTAGCCTAATTAAGATATTAGGAGTAATTAGGACACTGGGATTTTTTTTAAATCGGCCCATCGACACAATCGTGGTGTGGATATTTCAAAATAGCAGAATCGGAGGCCCAGGTCAAAGTCAAAGGTATATATATGTATATATAGGTGTATATATATTCAATAAACTTAAAAATCTTAAAAGTAAGCTCAAGAATCGTTGAAACATTTTTTATCGACTACCCATTCAGGACGTCTATTTTTTAGCTGCGGAGGAGAATGGGCGCAAGAAATTGCACAGCTTATATAAGTAACGACATTTAGAAAAAAAAAGTATATCGTTACCAAATTATACAAGGTGTTTCTATACTCACTATTGTAGTCTGTGGGCGAAGACGCATCACCCTTGCGCTGGTATCTCAGGTCCATCAAATATCCTGTAAAAGGAAAAAAATGATTTAATTATTTATTCAAGGCACATCAACATCATAAGCACGTTACATTAATTTATAACATATCAAGCTAGTACTTATGACAATTACAGATGTGCACAACATTTACGAGTACAACGACAAAAATAACAAAAAAATAAGAAAAACAAATTAATTAAAAACCAATATCTCCAGCAAAGAGAGGCTGATGATGATGATGATGATGATCATTACAAACAACTTCACATGAATCACCCAACACTGAGCGTAGCATCATTCTGTAGATGACTCAAAAACTCACTGCGAAAATCGTACAAAAGAGTTTTAAGACATTTTCTTGAAAACCAACAACTTAATGAATGACGTTGATACTGGATAATTAAAAAATTCTTAATGGAAATAATCCCAGAGGAGTGGAGAAGAGCAATCAGGTATAGTTGTAATAACTTAGTTTTATAAAGGTACTGACAGACATCACAGACAAGAATATTTTATTATATTTCTTACGGATAAGCACTAGCGATGGTCTTCGATCAAAAAATACAAAGAGTAATAAGAGAACATGAAGCCATTATTTCATTGAGTTACTTTTAAGCATTAACCTTTTACGTGAATTATGGAAAATTAACATTATTTTGAGGAGCATTTTGAGGAGCAACATTTTGAGGAGCTCGATGGCGCAGTGGTTAACGCGCCCGGTCTGCGATTACTGAGGTTAAGCATCTTTCGCAAAGGCCGGTCATCAGATGGGTGACCAAAAATTTATCATCTCGAGCTCCTCCGTGCTTGGAAGGCACGTTAAGCCGTTGGTCCCGGCTGCATTAGCAGTCGTTAACAACCACCAATCCGCACTGGGCCCGCGTGGTGGTTCATGGCCCGTTCTCCCTATCCATCCATGGGGAAGGCTCGTGCCCCAGCAGTGGGGACATAAATTAGCTGATGATGATGATGATGAACATGATTTGCCTTTATGATTGGCCTTTATCCCACCGGATGTTAAGTGATGATAAAGCCGAAGATGGAAACAAACTTCACCCGAAATCCTCAAGTACTGAGGCACTCGCTACCTTATATCTTGCTGCCAGAACAATGCTACTAACATTGATGTTATGGTGACATTTAGATAAGAATGCTTACTAGCATGCTCACATTTGTTAGCCATAACCAACAAACATCTGAATAAGCTTACTTAAATGAAACAATAAATTGCGATTCCAAAGCTCCCCCTTCCACCCTTCGCCTCAACTAGGAGGCTATTGAGCAATCAAACGACTCTTGATTTTCGAGTACACTCAAAATAATCATCAGCATCAGCAGCATCATCATCATCAGCCTCTCTCGACTCACTGCTGGGCTTAGGCCTCTCTTTGCTTGTGCCATTCAAATTCATTCTATTTCACCTCGATCCTGCGCTAGTCTGGGCCACGTTCAACCCTACTTAGTGTTCTGTAGCTTGGTTTTCATCGTACATGATGGGATGGTAGAAGTAGATTATAACAAACCGTATGGAATCCTATAAAAAAAACAACTAACAGCATACAAAATTTATCTGCGCGCTGCGTCTACTTAATTTTGAAGCAGATAGGTAAATGACCGCACTTTAATTAAGCACATGAGTAAATATGTGCTCTTCGAGATTAAGGCACTAAATAGCGCTTCTTTTTGCATATTTTCTTAAAAAAGTATACAACACGACACTATAAATATATGTTATAAAAGACTTTACATATTTGCAACAATGTTATAATTTCCAAAATGCAGAATTATGAAATTATCTCGATAGAAATATATTCCAATGTCGCCTCTAAACAGTACCTATTTACATGATCATCTTTTTCAAAGTAGGTACTTTGATGAAATTAAGTAGGTACACTTACAAGTAATACTTATTAAAAAACACAATTATTTGATTGGTTTAAATTACTTTAAATAAACGTTTCAAGTTCTTATAATTTAATCCAATGGATCTCGCACTATTTGCATCCCTTTTGCTTCAATGCAGATCGACAGAGTGCTGTTTCATGGTTGTCAGCGCCTTAATCTCACCCTTATTCCTTACGTAATAGAGGTTGAGTTTGCACCGCTGCACGCTGCCGCTGCTGTCACGCATAGCCAGTCGACAATGCAAACAGTGTTATATTCAACAAAAACTGTCCCGAACAAACAGCGTAGGTGTATGCCACAAAATAAAGAGATTGCCGAAGGTAAGCTTCAAACAAACCGCGTTCGACCGACGCACTCATACACTCCGATCCGATCCGAATCCTTCGGAGAATCTAGTTGGGCACGGGGACGCGCACTAGTGCGCGATGCCGTTTCCTCTAGAAAACCTCTGAAGGTGATTCGTTTCATACGGCTTGGAGGACCCTTTACGTTCCTCGCCGCCTCCAAAAAAGCCCGGTGAAGCTGAAAATGCCGTCTGAGGCAATCAGCAATCCCTCTCCAAAAAAAACAGTACTCATACACCCTCTCACTGACACTGGGTGCCTAGTGAGAGTTTTGTTTACTATCCGTATTCATTCGATAACGTTTACGAAAACGAAAATTAGTATGGCATTTTCGCCTCCTGGTGACAAATGAGAGGAGTTAACATTTTGCCATACTTAATTCTCGTTTTCGTTAACGTGATTGAATGTCAAAAATTACTCACACTAGGCCCTCTGATCTCGGAACAGTTTAGAACAGTTCAACCGCCTAGCCTGTTGCAAAATTTACAAAACAGTGTTTAAAGTTAAACAATGGCTTAATACGTGTCTAAAATATTGTGTCTCTTTCTTAAAATGTTAGCTAAAAAGTGACAGCATCTGTTTTAAGCATTGTCTAACTTAAGTCATTGTTTTGTGGTAAAGCAGTCGGTTTTCGTGAGAGGTTGTCTGCGTGTAGGGTTACCAGATCAAAAATGCACAAATTCCTAAGTAAATTCCAGATTTTATACGAAAGTTCCGTACTTTTTAAATATATTACTGGTAAATTATAAAATAATTTCTCTAACTTGTAAGCGATCGATGCAAACTCTTAAATTTTCTGAGACGCGGACAAAGTATACGAGCATTGAATATAAAAAAATATAATAACGTAATAAAACGTTGATTTTGAATAAAATATTTCGATCATTTGATAATTTGTTCTTAACTTAAATTGTAGAAATTCCGGACGTCTAAGAGTTCCAGCCGCATGCCAGACAAAGTCCTATATTACCGGACATGTCCGGTACCCTATCTATGTGTGCGTTGCTCGAGCACGTTTGTATGAACATTGCCTTCTGCAGTCTCCTTATTTTGTGGTATAGGGTAGGGTGAAAAACGACAGGTGCACACATTCCACACACATCCACAAACCGGTTTTAAGCAGATGTCTTAAAAAGGGGATTTTACACAGACTTTTATATAGAGTTTGCAAACGAACATACGGCCTGCCTGATGGAAAGCGGCAACCGCAGATAATTGCTCAACCAAGGATACACGCGAGTTGCAAGCAGGGCTTGGAATACCGGTATTTTCAGATACCGGTAACACAGACCTTGATATAGTACGGGTACTTTAGTTGGTACCGGTATTAATATACCGGTACTTTACAGATACCGGTTCCAATTAACTTGATACAGTACCGATACTCGAGTTGGTACCGGTATCGATTATACAGGTAAGGTGAACCGAGGCAAGTGTGACGAAAAATTTATTGACGCCGTAGTTTTCATGGAAGAAACACTACTTTTTGTTAGTAAACACCAGTAGGTTTATTTGTAAACCTGTATTATTTAACGGTAGTTTGATTGATCAGGCAAATTAACACCTTTTTCATTATCTTGAGTTAAAAAAATAATTTTACCTCATGAAGATCGGTAACTGTTACACTTGCCCCTATCTGGGGTAAGTGTGACAGTCTCGAATATCGTCGCAATTATCTGTTGTTATTTGCAGTTCCTACCAATATATAACAAGATGTGTGTGAGTATCATTGTAATTTATGCTCTATTTAAACGCATTATGGTTGGTTCTTGCGTAACGATAAATTTTCAACTAAATGGGGCAAGTGTGACATTATTATGTCAAAATAGTGATGCCATTAATTTTATCGATTGTCACACTTACCCCATGTCATTATTTAATCGACAGTCTAAGTACTAAATAAAGAAATTAAATATGGTAAGTATTGAAAATAGGTACGTTTATTAGAAAAAAATCTTAATTAATAACATTGTTAACTTACGTAATATTTTTCAGTCTTTATGTAAGTAATGGCACTCTCAAATAAACTTTAAAGACTAACGGCTTTATTAATAATACACTATTCTTTCAAATCCTCTATAAAGCTATTTTAAAATTACAGCTCCAAAAGGAACTGTGATTTTATGAAAGGTTTGTAGAGGGTTTTGAGAAATCGCTTTGTTACAAATAAGACCATAAACATAAAGAGCTCTAAAAATAAGTGTTGTCGTTGTCGTTTCCTAAAACTAACTTGCAGGGGTTCTCGGATATTTGGAAAAGCTCAATTTGTTTTACTATTTGTGTCATGGGAACTAAATCAGTATCTGCAATCTTTGGCATCGAAAATATTAGATTCTTTTTACTGTCTCTTGTATGTTTATAGTAAGTTACTTTGTATCGGTCATTTTTTTCCACTTTTTGTATGACACCAACGTAATACTTCCAGTTTTTCTTTTCGTAGTATCGCACTAAAACGGTATCATTTTTTCCACAATACAATTTTCCAGATCATTATCATCATATTTTTGAACTTCTACTCCCTCTGTATCTGTTTTGATAACACCTATTTCACTGGCATCTGCTGTTATCTGATATTTCGCTTTTTGTTTACCACTAACATGATTTTCTTCTGAAATATCAACAGTTTTTTTCAGTGTTGCTTGCAGCCTCAGTTTTGGTTCTGAGTGGATTTGTGCGTGTACCGTAGAAGTTGTCGTTGACTTTTCCTGTTTAATTCTGCATTCTTTATTGCCAACTTGTATTATTTTATAGGTCTGTTCTCTTTCAGAGTCACTGTCTACTTCTGTAATTTTCTGAAGTTTTTCTTTATTTTCAAGTTGTGTAGTTAGATGCTCTCCGTCACCTCCAGAGTCAATATCAGAATAAATATCATCTAAATCGGAGTCTGAATGCGTGCTCATCATTTCTGATTCACTAGTTGTTTCTGATTCCGATATTGCACATTTCCTTTTTTTAGGCAGCTGCTGTTTCTTGTTTGGTTTAATTAATTTTGTTCGCTTTAGAGGAATATTTCTATTCTTTTTGTTAATTATTTTTAGTTTTTTATTTGATGATTCTTCTTTTTCTTTCTTCTTTTTTTCGATATAGTCTTTGTTTGTGATAACTTCGGCACCAATACCCAAACGCTTTCTCTTTATTTTCGGCTCTTCTTTTCCTCTTGAAATTGTCTCCAACAATAAACTTTCAAATGTAGCACTCATTACATTTTCTTTGTTTCCAGAATAATTCACAAGTTTATTGCTTAATATTTTCAGAGAAACACTATTATTGCATCCTTTTTTTGGTATGAGCATGTATGGCTTTGATTTTTGCACTGTGTCGCCTTGTTTTTCTAATATAATTTTTTTGGCTTGTAAGTCCTGGTCATCTGGTTGTTGGTTTTTTTGTGATGACTGTTCGGCTTGTGAGTCCTGTTCTTCTGGTAGTTTGGCTTTCGGTAATGTCATTTTTGTTTCTGGCTCCTCTTTTTGTGGTTGTTGGGTTACCTGTGACGTTTTTTCGGCTTTTGATTCCTGGTTTTGTTGTTTTTCAGCTATTGCCTCCCGTTCTTGTAGGGGTTGCATTACTATATGAACTGTATCATTTTCCTGTGTTTTGTTATTTTTTTCTGCCAAGTATTTTTTCCATCGCAATAATGCTGAAGGATCCAATTTATCATCACCAATTTGGTTACGATCTAAGGGATATATCCCAGTTTTCTTGAAACCGTTTCTCAAAATTGCCGGATCGAGATCTTCCCAAATTTCGACCAGAATTTGAGTAAACTCTTTTTTCTGTATTTTTTTTCCGATATTGAGTCGTTGCCACTTAATCAGTCGTTGATCCCAGCGATCTTTCATTGACTTCATTGTGCTCACATCCAATGGTTGTAAAATGTGGGATGTATGTGCCGGCAGTTTTAGAAGCGTTATGTTGTTCTCGGAAGCCTTTTGAATGACATTTAAGTCAAGGTGAGTTGAATGGCCATCGAACACTACAAGTTGTGGTTTGTTTGTCTTGCATATTTCAGGGATCAACACATTCGAAAAATAACTTTCGAAAACAGATGCTTCCATCCATCCCTTTGAAGTGGCGGCATATGCCACTGCACTAATTGAATCGTCTTCAGGTAGCCATGAATTCCACAGGTAAGTTCCCTTGAAAATTATCAAAGGTGGAAACACAGTTGTGTTGTCGCGTCCGGGTGAGCTGATGGTTCGAGTAGCTTGAAAACCTCTCAGTCCAACTATCTTAGATTTTCCAGGGTCTTGGCAAAAACTTGTTTCATCCATGTTCCAAATTTGAGCACCACTTAATTTCTGCTTTTCAACAATAACCTCAAGTAAATCGTAGAACTCGTTCACCAGAAACGGGTCGGCTGCTTTCTTTCTCGCAATTTCCACGCCTTGAGGTTTTTTTATGGATAGTTTGTTTCTTTGTTTGAAGCCCCTCATCCATTCTTCACCAGGGATTCCGTCTTTAAAAGGGGAGTCGATTTTATTTCGACGTACGTATTGCCCAACTAAAGCTCTCACTTCACGTTGAGACAAACCAAAACCATTTCGTTCCATAGCATGTAGCATTGAAGCTATATTTTTTTCTAAATCTGGTTTGAACACTGTAGGTCTTCCATGAGTTTTCGATTTCACACCTCGATCACCTTTTTTATGTGCAATTATTGTTGATCTAGGAATACCAAAGACTAGTGCAGCCTGTGTCGGCGTCATTTTCTCTTCCTGTACAGCTTTCACCGATTCTTGCAGTGTCTCTTTCGAGTATTTGTCATCAGTTTTTCTTTTGTATCGCCTAACCATCTGCAACAAACAATACAAAATAAACGTTAACTAGGTAAAATAACTATAGCTAGACCGCTTAACTGAGTCTTCGCCTGCGGTAGGTACAGAGTCTGCACTTCAACTTATCTAAAACTGTCAAATTTCTTCAATACATTTTCAACCATATGGTTAAGGAATAACGTTAAAAGTATATTGAGGAAATTTGACGGGCGAGAGGTACGTAGGGCCTCTGCCACGAGTACGAGCGTTTTGCGACGGGTCGAACGGTTTCCAGTTCATTGCGTTATTTATATAACTAAAACTAAAAATGAACTAGAAAACCGTTTCACCCATTTAAGAGCTACCTGACCACAGACAGACACACATACACACGCATAGCGGTTAAACTTTTATTTAAAACACATCTTTTTTGCGTGGGGGGTAAATAATAACTCTTAAGGCATATATTCAAAACGCCGGCAGGGTAGCAAGCAAGCGCATTTTTTAAAGATAGTACTCATAGGTCGCGCTGAACATCTAGGTAGTTAGCTCTGAAGTTGCCGCGCCGCACGTTGTGCAAATTTTCACTGTATAGACGATACCTGTTTTTAGTTAATGCGGCGCGAAGCGCAGCAACTTTAGAAATAAAAAATGGGTGTGTGAGGATTTTGTGTTAGCGTCCTCACCATACTAACTCTAGAGCTTTCCATACTTTTTAATCACATTTTAACCACAATCACATTTTCGTACAAATACTTAGATAAGTAAGTGTACTTACTTCACATCGTGGTTAGAACATAAAAGTCAATAAAGTATTTACCTCAATCGATATTCCCATCGGTTAGTGTCCCATCACTACTTATGGTGCTCTCTTATAAGATGGCTGGGGTTACTGTGACGCGTCACGCTTGCCCCACCTAAGTTTTATCTGGGGAAAGTGTGACGATACGCACATCTCCGTAAATAATGGACTTAACGGCACAGAAATACATCACACTGTGAGTTTCAAAACTAGTAAGCATAACTCACCTTGATTCCTGTTGATTCAGCTCGCCAAACTCACAGAATTACAAAAAATACGGACCTCAAAAATTTGCGGTTCATTCTTTTTCGGTGGCCATTTAGGAAATGGCGTCTGTCGGTAAAACAGTCAAGGCTATGCGTGCCGGTGACAAACAAAACGATAGTGTAATAGTTCGTACAACGTTTGATAGATGGCGGTTTAAGGTATAATAACGTTAAGCGGTGTTATTCGCAAGTGTCACACTTACACCCGCGTCACACTTGCCTCGGGTCACCTTATTGACCGTTTGATCGGTATAATGTGGGTGTTCTAATACTGAGAGCAAATATGCGTTTACATAAGTGCGAGCGAAAGAGCATAAGATTAATCAAGTCCGGGTTGGCGCCAGGGCTTGATACAGGTAAAAAAAATCGTATAGGTAGCAATAACGAGGTATCGTAATGAAAAATACCGGTATTTACCGTTATTTACCGGTATTTTTGGTACCGGTCAATCAAGCCCTGGTTGCAAGTCTTCAAGCTACAGTTTTTATGCATCTCTATCCATCACCAGCTTACTTTTATATCCCCACTGCTGTTGCACGAGCTTTCCCTATGGATAGACACCACAGGGAGAATGGGCTATAAACCACCACGCGGGCCCGGTGCGGATTGGTGGTTGTTAACGACTGCTAATGCAGCCGGGACCAACGGCTTTACGTGCATTCCGAAGCACGGAGGAGCTCGAGATGAGAAATTTTTAGTCACCATGTGCTTTTGCGACAATTACTTAACTATAGCCATCGCAGACCTAAGCATCGAGCTCCTTTTCTGTATGTTTGTCCTGTTGTTTCACTAGATCTATAGCTAGACCGCTTAACTGAGTCCTCGCCTGCGTACTAGAAATTCGTTCGCAGCGTCGCAATACGCTTGTACACGTGGCAGAGGCCCTTAGTACCTCCCGCCCCGCGTACCTACCGCAGGCGAGGACTCAATTTGTGCGGTCGAGTTATAGTGTCCTTCGTAATATAGTTAGTAGGGTGGTTGCCGTCCAGTCAAATTCTGGACAAAAAACTAGAAGTGGAGTTACTTTGCTGTACAAATTTTCTTTATTACTTTTTAGCTCCCTTTTTCACTTATTCTAGTCTACTTAATCACTCATTCCATTGTGTTTTTATCATCAAGCACTTATATTAGGTGTTCACATTCTCGTTATGTTATTTAAAATGGATGAAAATTAAAAACATGGCTATCTACTTACACACACGAGTTTGTCACACACACCTGCATATCGCGTAGGGTAAAACCACCTAAGTGCACGCACTACCAAAGAGTATTCAGTGCTACTAATGTTCTGTAGGTGAGCAACACTTGTAGCCTAGCGTTTAAAACCGGGTGTGTAATATTTGATATGAGTATAACGTAATAACGTTTAAATCAAATAATTTCATTTGATAATATTTTTTTTTATAAACATTATAATGAACAAAATGTGCGATGTATTTTTTTTCTGTAATTATATTTTACTATAATACTTATTTTATCTAATGACGATTATGACATAAAGTTTAAATTAGTTATTCAGTTTGTAAAGTCTTGTCGAAATCAATAAATTAATAAAGACATTTCATTTGTAAAATTATATACTTCGAGCCTTAGGCAGCTGTCTATCGACAATAGATATTATAGATCCTATGTCAATAAAAGAGATGCATATATAAATAGTTGATCGCTGACTGTTCACAGCGGCGAGTACTCGCTTTACTAGTTTGCCGCTGAGCGACACTCGCTCAGCGATACTCGCTTGGCGGTCAGTTCACTCGCCGAGCGACCAACCAATGGTGATTTCTACATAGAGTGCGGATCTGAGTTCTAAGGATAGCTAACATATTGAATTCAGAACAATTATTTGAACTATCATTGTTGTCTAGTTCAGGCGACGACGATGATGTACCTATGTCATAATAGTGATAGTAGATACTACTACACTAATGTGTAGTAGTATCGGCAGTTCTGAAAAAACGGAAGAAAAAAAGGAATATTTTGAAAAGATGAATTTGGATGCAAAATATTAATTATTTCAAAAGCGAATACCTACAGTGAGCTTAAACTATTCAACGAGCTGTCAAATAAAGATTTTCGTACATATTTAAGAATGACAAGACAACTTATAATAATAACGAGATGTACGTTTTTCTTAAATATACGGTAACTATGTTTCTAATAATATGTACGATATCGACGTGATCAACGTGACAAAGTCACGATGATTTCTCTTGTGTAACAGGAACGACAGTCACGGTGATTGAAAAATAACGACTTTGCTCCATGTCTACAGGACTAGGCGAGTAATCGCCCATCGCACAAGAACACTCGCTTGTCGATGCTCCCCAACTCGCTTCTAGTTTCTAGCTCTACTCGCTACTCGCTCCTCGCCGGCGGTGGGACACCTGAATTAAAGTTATGAGTAACGAAAATATATGATTGTGATATAGTTATCACAATCATATATTTGCTATGTCATGAGAGCTTAATACAACATATTATTGTTAGTCATGTGTGTGTTATGTTTGACAAATAAGCATTTTATGAAATGTTTGTAAAAGGAAGTGACTTAATGTGTATTTGAAATTAAAAAAAAGTTTTACGAATCTACTCGCGTCTAATGTTATCACTTTTTCCTCACTTTTTTGTCACTGTAAAGGATTGATACTCTTTGCAGACTTCAAAACTTTAGGATACAATAATATGTCATCAAACGTAAACACGAACACTACACACTGAAGTTTACGTGAACTACAAATGGAAATAAAACACTATACAAATCTTCGTGAACAAATGGCTTATATAAATTATTTAACTTTATATTAATACGTAAAGCAAAAATTTTTTACACGTTTTTACGAAAATTGCGCGCACGGAGGAGTATCAAATTTCGCACACTTATAGTTTATATAGAGAAGGTTATCCAAATGTTAATATTTTTTTTATTTATGCATAAAAAATACATTAAATCAACCAAAACAACATTACACACACTACCATGTATTTGACACACACGTAGGTACTGTTTGTCTTTAATGTGACCGGCATCTGTCAATGCCAATCAAAACTCACATTCTATCTTTTTTAATTTTTCATTGCTTAGGATACAATCCGTGCAGCATTAATAAAATTACGGTCGAATTTCGACCACTGGGCGACCACTAGTTTACTTAAATATAGCAATGATTATATCTAAAATACTTGTAAAAATAAACTTATAAAGAAATAAAAGTGAACCAAATCAATGTGTAGTGTTTACGTAATTGGAACATACTATTATTTGTGTCCGCAAATCCCACAATCATACTCTTTGGCAGTGAGTACTCTTTGATGGCTTTACCCTTTGTGGTGCCGTGTGTTTGTGTGCGTACTAATCACCTAAGCTGTGGCCACTGGCATCTGTGTGCGAGCTGCACCGCGGAAGCAACGAACCATTATCGTCTGCCTTTTGTTATTCCCTGTACCAAGTACCTACCGACGAACCGATCGACACGATTCAGCATCGACTATAGATGCAGTGATGTCAAATTCCGTAATCGAGAGGCCAGACACTGATTTATGTGATTAAATTATGCATTTTTTTAAAGTGCCGATGGATCAAATGGTATGATATAAATGTGGAACTTACTCATTAAGAAGTTTAAGACTAATTTCGCGCTAGATAAAAACCGTAATTGAATTTTTAGATCCACAGAACAGATTTTTTTGTATGAAACGATAACACTGATCAAGTAAAATTACTAAATTAATTAAGTGTATTCCATCATTTTTATTATAAAGTACTTATTCAATATTTTTTTATTAATATTAATAATATTGACTCAAATAGTAGTTTGCTCGAATACTTCATTTGATCCATGTCCTCAAAAACTAGTTGTCCTCAAATCGGTTAAATACCTATTATGCAAATACAAACATTATTATAAACATTGGGCTTTGTCAAATAGCATTCTGAATGAACAAGAAAGAAAAATAATTAACAAGAAGAAGAATTAAAAAAATTAAGAAGAATTAAAAAAGAATGAACAAAAAAAAAAATTAATCGAGCTCGAGCGCGCGTATACCAGACACAATAGAATTTTAATTGTTATCGGCCACCTAGTGGTCGCTCGACGCTTGAGGGGCTAACCACGTTAACTACACACTTAGCGTGTTAAATAAATGCTTTACTAACCTGTACGGGTTCGTAACGCATCAACGACTCGTAAACCGACGGACAAGTGCATTGTGCTCGTACCTATGTATTTGTAGCCTCCCAACCGCGACGGCCGGCATGGTGTGCTTGTGTGTAAACTAAGCATGCCTTTTTGTATACCCAAGTAACTTATTGTATTGTATATTTGCATTGGGATTTACCTGTAGGTAGTGATAGTTATAAGAGGAAATAAATAAATAAAAATAAAATTATGAAAATAGATCTTCATTTATTATTTTGCTCTTTCTTCTAGTGCACTCTCTTTAATTTTTCTCTCAGTCGTCTTATACCTCAAAGATTGTCTAGAAGAGATCGCTATAAGCGATAAGGCCGTCTTTGTCCACCCCGGAATAAAAAAAATTCGATGTAGGTTTTTTTCTGTGTGTGTGTGTGCAATAAAAAGTGTTATCTATCTATCTCTTTTACTCTCATCTGAAATGAAGTTAACGTGGCAAAATATAACAAGGAATATATATTCTAACCTGTTTATTTCTTGTAAGGCTCTATAATTTTAATTGTGTCTTGAATAACTTTTATATTTTTAGCTGACGATGAGAAAGCCAAGAGCTTATCTTAGCTCGGAGGCAGAAGTTAATTCTGCAATGTTTTACCACTCAAGTTGCCACTATAAAAATTATGAAGATACAATCTTCATACTTTTTTTAATATATTGTAGCTTAACGTGGTTCACATTGTAAAAGCTAATAAAAAAGTTATGGAGATATTGCGATATATTTAATTTGTTTAGTAACAATTGTAGTAGTTAATAATTAAAAACAACAACAGCAACAGCAAGATAATTGTACCAACTTCTAACTTCAAAAAACACTCAGGGTTACTATTGCACAAACACCATACAATTCTCACCACACCACAACACACACACCACACCACACACTCACACCACACACACACCCTCACACCTCACACACACACACCCTCACACCTCACACACACACACCACACACTCACACCACACACACACCATACACACACCACACACACACCACACACTCACTGCGACATACCATAATACACACATTTGAAACATAATAACTAGCCTTAATATGGTAATTTTGTATTTTAGTTTAAGATTATAAATTTTTCAATGAAAGAGCGGTGCTTCCCAAAACGAGTAATTATCTGCTCAAACGGAAGCTCCGGCCACAGTAAAAGTTTATGTAGACTGAGTTGATGAATAAAGATTTTTTTTTTAGTTTATAGTTATTGTAGAGTCGTGTTGAATGATAAATTATATTATCATCATAATCATCATTGGCCTGACCAAATCCCTTGGTTCTTCAGATTTCTCACAGGGACATCTTGAGAGAATGTTTTGTTTCATTTGACAACATCTCTTCACGTTAACAATAATAAATATAATCGGTGACTGATTTTTTAGTCGGTGAAAATGAAACTTTTTAGTCGGTGAAAATGTAAAAATGAAAAAAACCGAAATCAGGTGTCTCCACCACGGGGGTGTAACACACCGGGGGCCTAACCCACGAATGGATTTGGGAAAGATAAAAAAAAGTTTATTTTTACCCTATACCATTATAGAAGACTACAAAAACACAAATGTTGAAAAAATTTCCACGAGCAGGATTTGAACCTGCACCCTTCTGACATACCGGGTCAGGTGCTCTCCCAATTGAGCTATTGTGGTTCTAACTAGCCCGCCGAAATTATTCAACACTATTTACTTTTTCACTTTGAAAGCCAAAGGCGCCCATTCAATGTCAACAACTACCGTCGTTAACATCCGATCATAATATTTTTACAAACAACATTTGTGTTTTTGTAATTTGTTCTGCAACAAAATTTGCGTTAAAATTATATAAACAAAACAAAAACACATTATAAAAGACGTTATTCCAAAACGTATAGTTTTTGTTTCACTACGATACGAATAGTATTTACAAAGTATTGTACAGATTGTACATACATAATTAATTTGCGCTTAGTTCACTGGCAGTCGGCTTACATCGGATGACCTGATGGCAACGTAATTGACAGAGCGCCGATTTTTAAAATTTTTGAAAAAATATTGTGAAGTAATTAGCAGTAAGTACTACAGAAAAAAAATTAATGTCATATTTTAAGTGGTTGTCGTGTAACTAATATAAAAGAATAAAAAATTAGGTAATAAAAAAGGTGGTCGTTGTTATTGTTATTACTACGTGTCATGCGCGGAAGAACAAAAATAGTGTCAACGAAAATTCTCTCGCTGCCGGCCGGCTCGTTTTTAAAAGGACTATTAATTGTGTGTGAGTGTGACGGATTCTTTGGGGTGAGTTTAGGGACAATATATATATATGTTTTATTTCGACAATACAGGACTTTACTCGGGACTTCAAAGGTAGCGAATCATAGGCTTAAAACTTATTAAGCTTTGAACCAGCGCACGCGGAAAATGTATCGGAATTCCTCCTGAATCAGGCTTAGGAAAGGTATATTTCATCATTTGGTTTTTTTTTTATTTTTATTTTTTTTATTATTCTCTTTATTTATTTTCTTTCTTAAAACTAGATTTTTACAATATTTTAATATAAAAGCAATAAAACATTATAAAAACCTAATCCTAACCACCAACAGCGGGGCAGGGCCCAAGCTACCGGTGGTCAGGGCTGCAGAGTGAGAAACCTCCTGACAATACGTGCCGTGTCCAGGAGTGTTGCCTTCTGTATCTGACCCTTAATCCAGCCATCCAGCGAAAGTCTCTTGAGATGTTGGTCGAGACTCTTCGCTATAAGGCCGTTTGCAGATACGACTATGGGGACAATGATCGTCGAATCCACATCCCACATAGCGGTCACCTCGTGAGCCAGGTCAAGGTACTTAGTAAGCTTTCCCTTCTCGGCTTTCACAAGGTTCTCGTCATGCGGAATGGTGATATCGATTTTATTATTATTATTAATTTATTTTATTTTTATTTATTTATTAAAGAAACCAACAGCGTTACAGAATAATCATTAGTATAACCTTATACATGACGATAAGCAAAGCTAATAACAGGTTTAATAACGGCCAGTGCAGAAGAAACACAAACTTAATAGAAAAACTAGGTAAATATTACATTTAAACAAATAGCAAACAAAAAAGGCCACTATCTTGTTAGGCCACTATCAAAACTAATTTGAAATTAATTTAAAACTAGTTAAAAATACCAATCAATAATGATAACATTACAGAACAAATAAGACCAAATCTGCCACACAATTTATGAACGCAGAAAAGAACATGTGAACAGTTTCGAGAAAATAGATCGTAATGTCAGCACCTCAAATATCACAATCACAAACACAGTAAGTTGTACTTACTGCGTTCATAAATTGTACGGCAGAAACGCGTTGAACAGTTATTATTACACGTTAATATTAAGACAAAACACAAATTTTAGAAAATAAACCAAAAGGGCACTCCTAAATATTTTTAATAATGTCCTTTCATTTTACTTGTAGCCACACTATACCCAGTAATTTGTCATTGTTACAGATATCTCAACATAAACATTCAGTAGTTAGTTATTTCTTCAAAATTCGATGGCAATTTTAGATGGTTTCTATATTGTACGAGTACAGCGCTTAATTACGTTTGAAGAAGAGTTACGGACAAAGAAAAAACACTACTATCACCTTTCTAAAAACATGACACTGGACGGTAGCACTTATTAGTTTTTCTGTGACACTGGATAAGTCTCAGCGAGCCATTATACAAGAAATAGAATTCATCCACGCAAAGCTTTACCTTTGTTTTTGTCATCTTGGATTCCAGACTTTCATTACATAAATTGCCTGTTGTACAAACTAAAGAAAGCCGTTCGAATCCCTAACTGCAGGCACTACTCAGGTACTTGATGCTGACACTGAAGCAATTATTAATTCACTTGAATTTCATCTTCCTGTTTAGTTCAAAGGGATTCTCACTACAAAAGGGAAATGTAGTTTTCCTTATAACAACGGACTGTTTTCATTTTGAATATCTTAAAGCTCGGCAGGTTGTATAACACTTTTTACAATACTGTCTCAGAGCTATAGAAATCTTTTGTTGCCTGAGACCACCTTTTCCCGTCTCCTTTATTAAGCTTCTTCGAAAGCTAGGAGATTTAAGTTACTGTGCAATTTACATTAAGGAAACTTTGATATCGTTAATGACAAAACTGTGAGAAAACTTTTAATTTATTTAGTCTTAATTGCCAAATATTAGTCCCGAGACCTCTATCAGGTGGTTATGATGGGTTGTCAGAAAAACTAATAATCCAAATATTGAAATTAGGGAAGGCTCGTGCCCCAGCAGTGGGCAAATAAAATGAGCTGGTGATGAAATTAGAATACAAGGACACAAACTCATCATACATGTAATTGTAACAATTTTATTACAATTGTAGAAAACAATAATGAATAAAACACATATAAGTTGGTATGTTGTAAATTGTCAGAAACTGTCAGAAAATGTTATATGGGTCACGTGCCACTCAATACACATTATCATTGAGGCAGTCCTGATATGTATGAGCAGGGCGGAGTTAGGCTTAAATATGCTGTCGGGATAGTAGGGTTGCCACCTCTGATTAGTCTAAATCCGGGAGGACAAAAAACTGGCGATTTTCATAACTTCCTTTTTATTTAATTTTGAACTTATACTTTTCATTAGAACGCACAGACTTCAAAATATCTGGCCTAAAACTAACAAATTTAAAAAACTCTTTGCAGTCTATTTTAAAATTGAAGAACGTTTGGATTTCTGCCTTGACATGTTCTTCATTTAAGCGGTTTCTTTCTTCGGTCCATATATCGAATACAATACTAAAAACACGCTCGTAAGCGGCGTTAGATACAGGTGAGAGAGATAGAAACGACACCGAAGCCGACGACGAAATGACCAGCAGACCGCTGCCGCAAACTTAAACTTGAAATTCCGGGAGAAATTTGTTTATTTGAATGTCCTTCCGGGAGCCGGGAGATTAAAATGTTCATTGCTGAATTCTGGGACTGCTTACATGCCATACTAATTCTTGCTTTCGTTAACGTGAGCGAATTGATTGGTAATTTAATTCGATTGGTCAATAAAACCTGTTTTAAGTACTTTGTATAGTCGTTTGTTTCCCTTTGTCGAGATAAGGTGTGAGTGACCACTAATGTTCATTGAAGGTTTCATAATATTCCGTTGAAGCAAACTATTAACCATGAAATAGTCTACTTATTAAATTTTGACAAAAACTTCTATTATAATAAAATTTCGTTTAGGCTCATTGTCAATGTTGACAACTTAGGTCACTTGGTCATGTAATAAGCTGAAATTGACTTTGTTGATATGCAAACGACATTCAGTTTTAAGTGGTCAAGCAATTTTACAGTCGACTACATTTCGATGTCCGTCGTTTTAGTTCCTGTACCTAAGGAACGTTATTTATTTTTTATTTTATTTGGAAAACATACAGTATGAGTATAACTAAGAGCTTAACTAACATAATAAAAATATATACAATTAATTTGTTGTCGCATATAGACACTTATATGCTTATTTGTAATCCTATGATCTTAACTTACAGCTTAGGTTTAAGCTCAATTACAAACAGTAGGTTCTCACTCATCTAAAAAAAAAAAAATAGGAAACCAAATTGAGAATCAAGGATTAAGGATTAAGGAACCACATCAAACCAATTGTTGCTTAGAACCTGTTTAAATGAAACTTAATGGATATGATGATTTTACTTTATTATTTTAAGTGCTAATTGCTGCACTGAAGCTGAATTAAATACCTACTTAAATTAAAAAGCAGTGACATAATTCAGCGCTTACGTCAGCCTTCCCGGTAGCATAGCGGTCAGTGCAGCCGCCCGGATTGCGGAAGACCCAGGTTCGATTCCTGGCTGGGTCGGGGGTAGGCGTTTAATTTCTTCGCTGTATTTCATAAGGATATGATGATGTTAATTTGCTAACTTGGATAAAAAAATTTCTTTGATTTTGTATATATTTTTTGTATGTTGTGAAATGAAATGAAATGAAATATATTTAATTTGCGCTTGAGGAAGGTACATTTTTGGTCTTAATCTAGTTTTCTTCTCTTTCTCAGCTGACAATGTAGCATGCAAATAACTTTTACCTTGTATTTTACAAATAACAATGACTATTCTAATTACCTACATATAAAATACAAAATTAATACTACAAATTGTCAAAAACCAATTAAATTACATTACAATAAAAATTCAAAATTATACTAGAAATTGTCCATAATCAAAAATATGTCAAAAATATGTCAAATCAATATTATAACCTGAGTAACCTAACTTATAATCTGTGGAGCTTATAAACTTCACTTCTCTATGGCAGTCCGTGGAGGAAAAAAGAAAAGTTTGTGGTTGTCTTTTTTATTTTGTGTGTTTATTGTAATGGAAAGCGTCCTTCTATTATAGGGTATTTCCTAATATTTTTCACTCTCTGTAAGAAAAGAAATGCCCTTACTAAGTTACTTCCCGATTCTTCTCAGTACAAGGTCTCGCCCTGTGTAGACTTACGAACGAGTAGTCACTCTCGTCTTATCTCGACAAAGGGACCTTGCGTAATTGCAACCTTGAAAGTTAAGTTGTTGAATTTGTAAAAATAATATTTGTCGAGCTTCACTGTGGTTCAGAAGGCATGTTATGCCGTTATTAGTCTCGTTCGGTACTGTTGTTTTGTTGTTGTCACAAAGTAAGGTTATGGCTTGGTGCCTCACCATATTATGCTCAGCTGCAGCAGTGTTGTTGCAGTTGTGAAAAGGAGACGTGTATAGCAGCGTATATACACGCCTCTCTTTTCACAACTTCGATAACATAGTAGTTATACTGCTTTGAGAGCTCGTGGTAAGGCCCCTGGACATTTCAGTGCACGCGCGAAATACCTCACGATATCTATATACCTACCTAACTCACACAACTCTCAATAATCTCGCAGAGAGCGAGACAAACATAGTGACGGCCGGCTACAACATCCAAAGGCGGTTTGCGGTCATGAAACTGGATTCACAGGTTTCATTAGAAAACTGGAAAAGATCTCTACGTGCCATTAAAATTAAGTTTACAATGGCTTGGACGGTTCAAGTGGTATTATTATCGCTTGTAGTTATGAGTCATCGCATTGACTTAAGGATTTCCATTGGAAACTCATTATTAAAATACATCTTTAAAAGGTTTTCTATTAGCAGTTATATTTATGTATTGTACGTATATATTACTATAATAATCCTGGTAATGATATCCTCAATGCAATGATATTGAAACATTGTAACAATCATAAAATCTTTTTAGTAATTAAGCGTACTTACGTAAGTACGATAAAGACCGTGTTAAAATAGGTAATTAATGAATAATTTCCGTGTAGAAAATTTTATATATTGTATGAACAATTTTTCACCAGGAGATTAGAAGAATTGGAAAGAGCTGTCGTGCAATAGGATTAGAATAGAATTAAAAGAAAAGGGCGTCGCCGTCGTCGCGTCGGTGCCCCATTGTCAAGAAGTGTCATGTCGAAAACCGGAGATTCTGTGTCTAATACCTCCAGGCAAAGTGTGTTTTGGAGTTTTTGATACATATAGCCTGGATTTCTGGGTGCTGAGTGCGAGTTTTATTCACAATACGATAACGTTTGCACAGCATTGAAGCGCCTTAGCTCTCTGCTACCGAACTCAGCTCTTTGATCACCAAGCCACATTTGGCAAGCGTAAATTGTAGCGATGACTTAATTTAAATGATGGATATCTTAGATTAGCAGTGACATATATTATAGAGGCTAATTACTTATCAAAAACAATGGAACTTCTTTTTCGTCTCTGAAGGTTACAGTAAAAATAAAGTCATAAGAAGAAAACGTGTATGTTCTAAGGTGTGAACCAAATAATAAAAAAAAAACAATTGAAGTTTGTCTCCATTTTTTTTTTTGCAACCGCACCCATCTCATGGTTTGCCCTGGGGTGGTTGCGCACGACGCTGCATGGAGCTCATCTATTCTTCTCTGACGAGCAGTACTGGTCCAGCTAGCAGGAAAGCTGGCCGCACCTGACGTCGTCCAGGGAGAACGGGTCAGTCGCGAAGAACAAAACAAAATAAGGCAAACCTTGGCATTCCTTAAGGCACAGCCCGGAGTCGTAGTTGTGGTGGGTGCGGTTGCACACGACGCTGCAGGGGGCACATCTGTTGGTCTCCGACGAGCAGTACTCGTCCAGCTGGCAGGAGAGCTGGCCGCACCTGACGCCGTCCAGGCTGAGCTGGGCTGTCGCCGCGCTGGCCACGGCTAGGAGGCACGCCACTCGGGACATGGTGGACCTGCAAAGAGGTCAGCTTGTTAATAACAATCAGGATGTTTTTGGACTATTTTGACGTTTTCTGTAAGCGTAATAATTGGGCAGCGTTGGCTGCTGCATCAGGCGGTGGCGATGGCGGTATGCTCAATACTATCGATTTAGAAAAGTAACTGTTAGATCATTTGACGTATCTTTTGGAGTGTATGCTGTTTTACGGCCATCCGTGGTCTTTTTTGGGTCAGCGAGAAATTGTAAGGGTTACGAAGGAGGGGATCGAAACACCGTCTGAGGGTTTCAAGAAAGAATCACGCAAGCGTGTTTTCGTTTCTTACCGAAATTAAGAAGAGTTGATATGGGTTTGCCGGGAACTAAAGAAATGTTGTTTTCAGTAGAATTGCCCAATGCGGTTCTTTAACAATAATAAAAAAAAGTTTTTAGGCTACTGCTTAATCATAATTAGTACCTATTGTTTACTTTCACGTTTGACATTTCAATCAGAGATTGGTAAATAGAGAAACTTTTAAGGGCTTTCAAAACTTTTCTTTTTTCTTTATTAAAATTGTTTGAGAATTTTTGCGAACTTGGACGACTTTTAAGGCTACAGAAACTCGTGTTTGGGCATTGGGACATGCTGGCATTTGAACTTTTATGGCTTGTTGCCGACCGACGTCTTATTGAAGCTAGTACGTTGGATGTAAAAACGAGAAAACTTTGTTTAGCAACCTAGGATATTGAAAAGATGGTTGAACTTACTTGGAGGTTTAATGTCTCCACGGTGGATAAGCTTTAGAAAAATTTACGAATTTTACTAGCGTTTTTATACAAAATATTTTAACCTAACGTTTCCAACCCTTTAGGTACAGGGTCCGTGGTAAGTAAGTAATTTTTCGTTTTTGTGTTCCTTTACTTTTTTCTACCTTTCATTCTAAAGGTAGGCGGAGTTCACTAGACACAAAGAAGCAAAATAAAAATAGCATCTCGCCACATACAAGGTAAAATTATTTGTAACTGGTAATAATAGCTATTGAAATTTGATTGTAAAATGACGGCCATCCAATCGTCGTCGCATGCATCGTCATCATTCGTAACCATAAATAATATTGTATCGTATAGAGCGTACATTTTCAAGGCACCGTCATACTTTCTCTGCATAGTAAAAAGGATGACTCATAGACTCACAGCTAGTGCGGACCCATGTACTCGTATTTTTTTGTACACACCACGCCTGCAGTTCAGCCTACCAGAAACTGTCAAATTTCCTCTGTAGACTTTGAACTTTATGCCTTAGCAATATGGTTGAAAATGTATTGAAGAAATTTAACAGTTTTGGTTAAGTTGATTTGCAACCGTCTGTACAAAACATTGTCACGAGTGTACACTACTTGATCATTTGTATTTGTATTGTCCATTGTATTTTGCACTACATAACTACGTAACTTGATTTTCGTTGCGAACATAAAATAAGGAAATCTTATTAAATTCTCTTTCTAATAAACTGATTCTGAACTGATCTGAAAACTTCTTGGCGGGAAAGTGAAGAGTCATGTCTGCGGTTTTGTTTTATTTTCTAAAATTTGTGTTATGTCAAATATTAATGTAAAAATATAATGGTGGATTATTAACCGTTAAGTGTTCGTGAGTGTGCATGAGTGTTGGCAAATGAAACAAAACAGTGCAACGGCACTTTTCAAATTCTCTCAAGAAGTCCGCCCGAGGACTTAGTAAAGCCCCACATCTTTACTGAGATACTGAAATTGAAACGAACTAAATTAAAACTGTTAGCAAAATAATGTTATATTATTTATTGTTGTTTCATTATTCCCGTCAAATCATTTACATAATATATTTCTTCACAGACGTTTATTGACATGAAAAACTACTATTTCCAAGTAATAAATTAAATTTACTTTTGAACTATGTACTGAACCTACCACCATTTTGGATTCCGCGAGAGCCTTCAACTGTCAAAAAACGCAGGTGGTCTTTTTTTAGAAAAGAATTGGTAATCAAAAAAATCCAACAAATTTTTTTCTCTGGCGGACTTCGTACCGCTTACGCGCTTTAACAGTTTTTATCAAGTGATTAAATTCTCTTTGGTTTCAACAAAACAAACAAATCATTTTGTTGGAAAATTAAATTGTCGTTTTTAGTATATTTATAGTGTGATTCCCGTGGGAATATCGGGATAAAAAACTATCCTATGTGTTAATCCAGATTATAAACTATATGTATGCCGAATTTCGTCCAAATCCATCCATCGGTGGCAGCGTGAAGAAGCACCAAATATACACACACTGACACACACACACACACTTTACACACAAACTTTCGCATTTGTAATATTATATATTAGTGTGATTAATTTTATCACGAAGAGCTCGATGATGCAGTGTTTACGAGCCCGGTCTGCGATTGATAAGATTAAGAAACTCGCGGCCGGTCATCGGATGTGTGACCTAAAATTTATCATCTCGAGCTTCTCCGTGCTTCGGAAGGTGCGTAAACCCGTTATCCCAGGTTGTATTAGCAGCGTTGACAACCACCTATCCGCACTGGGCTCGCGTGGTGGTAAGGGCTCGTTCTCCCTATCCCTCCATGAGCACGCTTGTGCCCCAGCAGTGGGCACATAAAATGAGCTGGTGATGTATTATTTTATTAGGTCCTTACCTATGAAATTGACGTATTGTATGAAGATTTTTTATAACATAAAATTTTTCATACTAACGTTTTTTAAATTTTCTTAGCATCTATTTATGTTAACACTACAAAAAAAGTAGAAAAAAGAAAAGAAAAAACAAGTCCCTTCAAAGCTACAATGAAACATATATTATGGTCAAACAATTACGCTAACAAAAAAGAAGTCAATATAAAAAAAATATTGAGCTTTTACGACACAAAATCAAAAATTATTGTTATTACTGAAGCCTAAGTAACATAGTCTTCATTGAATGTGTTTAATAATATTAACAACCGGTATTGAGTATTAGAAGTAATACACTTACTAATGTAAAAAAAATCGGCTCTTTGGGGCGACAAACACCCCCGTTTGTATATTAAATTGTAAATATTTCAAAAAAAAATTGACTTAAGAAAAAATTTAAAAAAGGGTCCTAAGGTATTAGTTTAGCTACAAAAGTGCGAAAAAAAATTGAAAAGTGACCTGTAGGTGGTCCCCTTAGATTTGGTATTGTAGAATAACGGGTATTTCCATATATAAAAAGTGATGTAACTTCTTTGATTATTGACTGATCGTCATGGTAATGGTGTTAAAGATGCTGAAGCAGACGAGAAGTGCAATCGAGTGAGAAAAAAACGTCAATTTCAAGACCCAATATCTTTAAAGACATGTACTCAACGTCCATAAGTGCACTATTGTGCCTATATTTTCATTTCAGTTATTTTATATCATAGTACGTGTACATGCGTATACGAGTATATTTGAAAATGTAGGTAGGTACGTTAAGGGGCATGAACTATTTATACACCTAAAAATCCTGTTCACTGTCTATCGGACGATGGAACAACAGAATATTCACGTGTTCTTTTACTTTACCTTAGATACATTTACCGGAATACTTAAAAGGATTGGAGACAGTGGCTGTAATCAATTATCAAGTTCCTTAATCGTGTTTAGCTATAAATATTATCATATACTTACCTAGTAAAAAGTTCATATTCTTGCAATGTCCAGTGATTCGGTGGACCACTACACGATTAGTCTTAGAGGTTATATCATAACAATGATTTACTTATAGTTGAAGGCATGCTTACCAGCAAATTGAATTTCTCGCGTCCATCTTTAAACGCACTAGCTTATAACAAGGGTGGTATTAAGTTTTAATTAACATTATGGAGGAAATGTTGACTTTAACACTGAATCTCCACACATTGTAAAGCGGAGCATTTGATTTTGAGTCGGAATATGCACGCTGTGTCGAGTTTTCGAATTGGTTGCTAAGCAACGCGCCCTACTGTGCCCTATTGTGCCCTATTAGGAATTCTATGATTCACCCACAAATGAGAGTAGGTATGCCATAGGTAATCTAAGTGGATCTAGTTCAGTTGATATTCGCTTCGATTGGATGATCAAAAGTAAAATAATTTGTGAAGGCCGTCGTTATAATTCTGAAAAAACAAAAGACATAATTTATGTTCTTGCGACTTAGTTCTCCTACAAAGTCCAATATGCTAAAGAGTCCAGTGTCCTACTACGTCCAGTACCACAATGCCCAGTGTCCTAAAACGTTCAGTGTCAAAAGGTCCACTCACCAAAATGTCTAGTCATTGATTTGGGACCTGCTTAAAACCCTGCCTGACCTACGGTTACATCCCTACTTAATCATTATAGTAACAGTGGCGTAGTATACTCTGATGATGATCAACTCTCTTTGTCTATTTAGCAAACAAGAATCATTGAAATGAAACAACTTTTACGGATCTACTCGCGTTTATTTTACACATTACTTTAACCAGACCAAAAGTTCTTTTTGCGTAAAACGGAACGCGCCTTATTAAATTTAGATGAGGATATACAAGTTTATAACTAATTATGAGACGACCTACACCTCAGTCTCCCTGTGACCACAGACCCTGCAAAGGGTTCGAAACGTCAGGATAAACATTAAAAAGAAATATGTAAAATAAACGCGAGTAGATCCGTAAAAGTTGTTTCATTTCAATGTGTAGCGTTCGCGTAAACTTTAGAAAACAATAAACAACAATCATTAAACAATCATTAAAATTTAATTACCTTAATGACAACAGAGTTCTTCAGTGGTTAGAGATTTTATTATGATTTGAGAGTCTTATCAAAAACGCTCATAATCACAAATTTTTATTCACTTTTATTCGTTTTGTTATTTCATAGATACACATATGATACCTACACACTTTAAGCTACTTTAATACTTTAAGCGGAGGTACAAAATAGCGGAAATGTTAGATTTGCAGACACATTGGATCGGAGAGATAGAATTTTATGTGAATGGATTGCGTACGCTTCATTGCAACTGAAAACGAAATCTGGATACGATCCGTTTGAACGGTAAAGGAAGGATTTCTGTATGAAGAGGCTTAACATTTAAGGGTGGCAAGTGTGAGTTTTATTTGCCATTTTATCAGTTTTCTAGTAACTTTTTTTAACTTTTCCAACCTGTAGTCGATATAACCTGTGGTTGATACCAGCCAATTTTCATTAAACTTTCTATGCTTAAAAAACATACTGAGCCCTACCTAAATTATTATAGTCATCAAAAAAAGCGTTTAGTTTACTGAATATATGCCATTAAAAGCTTTCTATGGTAAGTTTAGTAATAATTTAATTCAATTAAATTCTTTATTCAAGTAACAATATACATTGTGTTGAACATTACAACTACAAAAAAAAAACCAATAGAAATTAAAATTAATACAAACAAAATTGATTAAAATACAAAATGTCAAAATAATAATAACAACATTAATAAATTAATAATGGCAAAATAAAGTAAACTAACTAGTGAACAAACAATTTGGAATAAGATTTTATGGAATATAAGATATGAATAAATACTCTTACACCCGTTTACACTAAACTTATAAATCGCCAAGTCTTTGCCTAACTACTACCCGGTCAAGTTAAGTCGGCATCTGAGTGTAAGCGACTTTTTCTAGCCAGGTACCGAGTTAACTTGACCGGGTAGTAGTTAAGCCAAGTCTTAGGCGATTCATAAGTTTAGTGCAAACGGGTGTTGTGTCCTACAAATAAACAAAGAATAAGTTCCGAATAGTTATTCCGTGTTTTGTTCCTGTCATGTAAACGTCATTTCAAATTAGAGTAAAAGAGACAAAACACGGAATAAATCGGATATTCGGAGGTTATTCTTTGTTTATTTGCGCGGAATTTCGAAAATTTACGTGTTTTTAAGTCACTAGTGCTAGGCGCCATGGTTGTCTTGGAATTTGAAATAAATACCCAGAAACTGCATAAACAATACGTAAAAGTAATGATATCTAAAAACTTATTTCTTCAGAAACTTTGTAATAGCACAAATGAAACAATGATCCGACATCAATGTTTGTATTGATATTCCGCAGGCCACTGTTGTCTTATTTTTCAATTAAAAAATATGAATATGAAAATATTAAGACTTTTATTATTTTTTACCCAAACGCCTATGATTTTACGAAAGTAAACATTGCTCTAATTAAATCACCAGCCTACTCTGTACAGATATTAGTGTGCGTGCGTATTCGTAGTCGTGCGCCGTTGTCACACCACTGCCACGCGCCGCTCGCTCGCTATCATAAAGAAACTTGAAACTCGCAGTTTTGCGTCCGCGCTGCACCCCCTTATAAAACGGGAATTTGTATGGCATTGAATCAGCGCCTCCTGATGACTAACGAGGTGAGTTTCAGATTTGTCATACAAATTTACATTTTAGTTAACGTGGTCGAATGTGAAAATACCTCGCACTGAATACCAGGGTTCTAAAGGACAATTGACAATAATAATTCGGTATAATTACGTTCATTATCATGATAATAACAGTACTAATAACTCAATAAATTGCCCTTACTGATGTTATCTGTACTCGAACAACGAAAGTGTATCACAAAGTACAAAATATAGTTTTAATTTTGTTACAGTATAGTCACCCGATATACTATGCATTTCATTATTTTGTAATAAAAATACAACAACCATTATGACATACAATTAAAAAATTAAAAATATATTTATCAAATAATTATTAAGTTGTAGTTGTAGCGTGCGTACGTAGCTCGTATAGCAACCGAGATTCCTTGGTCGGGCATGTTTACTTGCAGTCGCGTGGCCTGCATTCAAACGTAGTTTAAGAAGAAAGATGGAAGAAAAAAGAAGAGCATCGCGGACATTCAATGACGGGCCGCGACTACGACAAGTCTAATATAATATATTTGTTATAATTCTTTCAAATAATACAAAGCTAAAACGATAAAGCATTTTATTCAGTAAAACCCCCGGTATGTACCTTGAGTGACAATCTATCTGATTGTCACAGTATTTATATCATCATCATCATCATCATCATCATCATCATCATCATCATCATCATCTCAGCCAAAAGACGTCCACTGCTGGACAAAGGCCTCCCCCAAGGATCTCCACAACGACCGGTTTTGTGCTGCTCGCATCCAGCGGCTTCCCGCGACCACAGTATTTATATATGATTTATTTATTATGATTATTTGACTGCGAAAGGGAAACCTCAGCAGGCCCCAATAAGATAAGATAAGATACCTATATTATCTTGATAAATTCGAACTCTGCTAGGCACTCTGCACTCTTCACTTTGCAACTCTGCACACGATCTAAACGTGATCGCGCGTAGTTGGGAGTTGATCAACTCAGCTTTGTAGTGCCCTGCGAATACCTTCTGTTCGCTGGATATAAAATACCAACATACCATTACAGATCAGAGATTTATTGCTCGCAGGGCCGTCGCACAAAGAATCCGCTTCACATAACTGACATAACACCTCGTATTAGGTTCACGCGCTTGCATATCTGGGTGCCTAGTGCGATTTTCAATGCCATACTAATCTGGGGGCACGGCAGTGCTCCCGCCAAGTCGAGCAAAAAAGCGGCACGGCCGTACCATCTTTTTCTCGAAACAGTTCAGACCATATTTCGACCATATTTTTTTGACTCCCTATGAGCTCGAGCGCGCGAATACCAGACACAATGGATTTTAAATGTTATCGGCCACCTGGTGGTCGATCGACGCTCAAGGGACTATAACTTCGTTGTGGATAAAACTAGAAGCCTGAATTTTCAGTTACCAAGCAGGCATTGTATAAACACGGTATATTTCAAATTTCATTCAATTTGAACTAGAAGTTTAAGAATTATCACTAGTCAAAGTTTCTTAATTTTGTCACTCGCTGATTGACTGACCGATCATCAAAACTCTAAGGCACTTCTAGCAGACATAGAAGCTTCAAATTAGAATACAATGAGTGTTTAGTGTATAAATCAAGGAAAAAATTAAATATTTTGCAATTTCGGTCCAGTTTTCTAGATACACCAATTGCATAAAAAACTTTGTAATCCCATATAAATGTATAGGATTACAAAGTTACATTTGCAGTTAATGAATCAGTGTACCTGTAAATAATATGGAAAAATATAATGGAATAATAGGTGTAGATAGGTACCTAGATGGTACCGGAAAGGAAAAAAAAGTTGGACTATCTACAAAAAACTATACTTACCTACATATTTAATTAAATCACAAAAAAAAACAGGGTCTTTACCCCCGTTGGGTACAAATTTTGAAGTAAGTTAACCGTGACATGTGGGGTATCGTATGAATAGGCTTCATTTGCACAAGCTTAAACAGATTTTTAATTTTTTTTTATGAGTACAGTTTTTGATTTATGACGAAGAATGAAAAAAGAAATACCTTTTCCCTCTTTTATATGTATACCTAATGGTACCTAATAAACAGTTTGCACTGTTATGCGTACCTACTTAGTCTTTTTTAAATTTTGTAATTAAACACAATCCTAAATACTTAAGTAGGTAGGTACATAGGAGACTCGATTCCTGAACTATATAATATACCCATAAAGTACGGAACCCTCGTTGGGCGAGACCGACTCGCACTTGTTCGGTTTTTTTCACATTCCCACCTCCACCGTCGTATTTACTCTGTGGTCGTAGTGCACAAAACTCTTTGTATAGAATAATTGTTTCCAAACATAATCTCGTTGCGCAGGATGGATCAGTAGACGTGTTTTATAAACACAGGACGTGATTCTGTAAGCATGGAGTTGTAAGAGGCATGATTGCGTGAAGACACTTGACATCACTTGACGAAGCATCATTGTAATCACCGTTATCATCATTAAATCCCTATGCTTTGCTTTTTTTTATATAATCTCGTCAAATTTGTTTGCTGGATGTCTGAACACAGCGAAAATCTGGCCAATTTTTAAAGTTTCTAAACATAGGAACACAGCCAAAGCCTTCATTAAATTTTAATGAAAAAAAACAATTAAATCCTTCCAGTTTTAGAGGAGGAATCAGGGGACTACGAAACGTTGATTTTGTCTACTTTTCATCAGTCGACCTTAGTATTTCCTCTTAAAATCAGCTTTGATGCAGGCTGATTTTAAGATTCAGTGCGTTTCATAATGCATGCAGCTAAGCACTAAGTATCTGCGGCTCTTCTCTTAATGGAGCGTTTGCGGGATAAAAAATAGAATCATCGTCATCATCCATCATCCATCGTCCATCATCATCATCATCATCATCATCAACATCATCATCATTATCATCATCATGAGCCTATAGAATCAGAAACAGAATCTTAAATGTAAAACGTTACATTTAACATCTCACATTCACAAATTATTTAAAAAGTAGTTGTTGTAAGTTATTTATATAAGTGTTCATGTTTATGTTTCATAGTGTTGCATTAAAAGTATTATCTATCTATCTATCTATCTATACATTTAAATAAACCGAATTTTAAAACAATGATTTAAAATAAGTTCAAAAAAATATCCCACTGCTGGTCTCAGGTCGTCTCACATAAAGGAGAAGAAATGATCGGGCCACAATCTACTATGCTGGCCAAATGCGAGTTCTTTATCATTTCAGCCAAAAGACGTCCACTGCTGGGCAAAGGCCTTCCCAAGGATCACAACGACCGGTAACTGTAAATATAACATAGGTAAGTAAGATGTGCGATTCATATGTTTGCATAGGTATTACCTGTAATTCCTATCTTCATCTTGCTACAAATATACGCTTTAATAAAACCTGTGACTGGCTGTGACACATGTAAGACGAGTGACGACTAGATATAGAGCGCAATCTACCGAACAGAATCGTCGACTCGAACACCTCGGAGAATCGAGAAAGGGACGTTTGCCATACCGCTTTGAGGAATCTTTAGATTCTTTGTTGCTTATAAACATTTGTGCATTCTGTGTCCCTCTTAAACCCAGTAGTTACGCTAAGACTATAGGCATGGGTCTGATGTAAATTATTCCAATAAAACAAATTCGTAGGGTGCAACTTAATTTCAAAGAGTTACAGACAAAACAAGGCGTCTAATGCGAGTTCTAACTGCATAAAAATGCAATTAAAATAGACTCTTATAATTTAAATGCTATTTGATCATGTTTAAAACAAAAAAATTGTGTACGTCAAAATTTTTACTCATCTCGTTTGTCAACAGGAAGCGCTGCTACAAAGTATACAATACATACTAAGATAAGATAAGATACGGTAAGATACTGATTTACTAAGCGGGAAGAGAACTCTACTGAATTTTGATTACTACCTACTCACTCAGCTTTGGTCTGTACAACTCGGAGTAAACTTAGTGACGCAATTAATTTATTTATTTATTTATTTATCTTTGGCACAGTTACAAGACACAAATCATACAATACAAAAAATACAACAATACAATTAATAACACGTATAAATGTATACCTCAATTACAACTGCGCACAACATCTAAATCAAATATTACATATTAAAAACGGCAAAATAAAAAATACTAAACAATAAACGTATACTTAATCATAAAAAATATGTAGATAGGTATTAAATCTAATGTCCTCTTCACTTCATACTTTTAATCGTCTTAACAAACATATTGAGGCTCTGGTGGAAAATATCTAGCTCTTTGCTTACTTTATTATATTGCCTGCAAAAGCGCGTGAAAGGGCTGTGATGTGATACATTATTTTTAGCAGAAGGTACAAGAAAAAGATGTTGCCTACGGTCAGATCTATTATTAACTTTCAGTGAAACATGGCTTAAGATATCAGTGTCCAGTTTTGAATTGACGATTTTGTACAACATCAGAAGGTCACTGATATGACGTCTTTCGTAAAGGGAATCCAAATTAAATCGGTTAAGCCTATCCGTATAATTTAATAATTCTTGTCTTAATCGCAGTTTTAAAGCAAGAGAACGAACAAAACGTTTTTATATTGACTAACCTGTTAATATGATTTTCACAAAGAGGCGACCATACGACACTGCAGTATTCGAGCGAACTTCTTACCAAACATGTATATAGAAGAACAATACTACGACTTTGCTGGAAAGGTTTGTTACCCGATGGAGGAAACACATAGTTCGCTTTGCCTTTAAAACTATTGTGTCGTAGTGTAAAAGGAAAGCTTTGAGTCAAACCAAACGCCCAGATCACTACATCCACGCGCTCCAAGTGAACTCCTTGTATCACATACGACGACTGCAAGTAATGTTTATTTTTTGTGAACGTGATAAACTGACATTTCTCCACGTTAAGCGACATATTGTTTTCCGTACACCAATGAGCCAAGGTATCAATATCTGACTGTAGTGCGACGCAATCATCAGCAGTATGTATTCTACGATAAATTTTAATGTCATCTGCATAGGCCAGTCACCAGTGGCGTAGCGTAGTGGGGGCGGCAAAATTTCAAAATAAATAATAAAAATATTTGAACCATTCATATCTTTATCACAACTAAAAATTCGGACCGATTGAAAAGAGCACGGAATTTTTCATTACTTATTCTGTGACAAATTCTATAATAAAATGATATTTTGTAGCAACTGCTGGCAACACCATCTACACTGACTTGCGAGGATTCCCCGTTTTTTATTTTGGGGAGCCCTTTCGGTCGCATAATCTCTTTCGTCATAATGTAGTTTGGCATAACAGTTTCAGTATAATGTTTTCTCGCACAAATTATGATAAGCAGTATTAATTTTAACGTACTATAATTGTCTTTATCATAATCGCGATTGTCTTTATTAGGCAACAGAAATAGATGATGATGTACTCGTTTCACAATCACTTATGATATGACATGACTTTTTATTTATGTATGTTATTATTAGTAATCGTTATTGTAAAAACTTTTATGCATGAACGTTTGATGCTAATAATATATCATCATCATCATTATAATAATGAAAAAGAAGTTATGGGGAAATAAAATATGCCTAATGATTTATTCTGAATGAACGTTATGCGAAACGAAGAGAATGTCAAAAACGTTATGCAGCCATAAAAATGCCTCTTTAATTTATGCAACCCAATATGGACCCTTTATTTTGTGCTAGGATTCTTTATGACTAATAATCAGCGAGAATGACTTCTATTATAATGTAAAAAAAAACCCTGTCCGATCCGTTAAGGTGTTATTAGGTATCGAGATTCAGTTCTATTTGCGTAATCATTTAAAAAAAATAAGTCAAAAAAAATTTACCTCGACAAAATTTTGTTAAATGACAAAACTTAAATGGCAATACTTTTGTCGGCACTTCTCGGTGGGTAGTAGGACCTTTAGCGACGCCGCCATTGATGGAAAGTTTGGTCAGAATTATAATATTAGCTTGATTTATAGGTAATTTGAGCAGTTTCGGTACAAAAAATTTGCGTTTTAAATTACGATAACTCCTTTATTTTCATGAGTAATATTTGTTTTGCGTATTTAATAATTGTGCACTACTTTTTTTGCGTGGTTTATTCACAAAACAAGCTATCGCATTTATTCACAAACAATGGCCACTGTTGGTGTTAGCGAATGAATACAAAAACAAACCTAAAAGTAGTGCACAATTATTAAATAATAGATGTTTGCCTAGTGTCGGAAGGTCAGCAATGTTTGAAAAAAAATCCTGTTTAGCAGTTATCAAATTAAATCCTTTAGCGGCGCTAGTGTGCTTACCCTTTGCCTTAAGAATAACGTGATTGTGAAACTTAGATAAACGATTTTATTTAAAATCTAACCTGTATTGTATAGTGCAAAATAATGATGACTGTTCCTGCTGAAAAGTTCTCTAGAATTAATGTATGTAATGTATAGTATACATAAAATTGAAATACCTAAATAAGAGGGCGGCAAAATCGTCTTCCGCCCCGGGCGGCCAGGACCCACGCTACGCCTCTGCCAGGCACTCACACTTGAGCAGACTCAGAAGGTCGTTTAATTATACATTCTTACACAGATGAATGAAGTTCTTAATTACTTCTTTCAACACGTGCATATTGTATAGTCGCAATATTTGTAAAAACGTGCCACTTAAACGACTTTGTCTTAGTTATCAGTGCGTGATAAAATGCCTCAACGTGCGCAGAGTGTTGCTAGCTGATTCTGCATTTTTGTTTAAAACGCGTTGGATTAGGCCACCAAAGAGTACAGTCACTAGAGTTACAATGTATACCAGCCTTTTATACCATTGTATTCAATGGGATAAAAATCTAGGCAAAGTGTATACATGATACAAAGAGTACGGTAAGTATAGGCTTTGTAGACACAGTCATGGGATTAATAAGTATACGCACCACCTTATTAACTCCATGCACGGACTTCTTGGCGAGAAAGTGAAAAGCCATGTCTGCGGTTTTGTTTTATTTTCTAAAATTTGTGTTGTGGCGAATATTAAAGTGAAATTTCTCTCAAGAAATCCGCCCGAGGACCACATCTTTACTGAGATACTTGAGGGGTTGGGGGGTCTATCATTTTTCACTTCACATTTCTATTTTATTTTATTTTCTTAGGTGAATTAACAACAGTAGCTAAGCTATGCAGTTATACATCAGGAAATCAATGACAGATTCATACTAATAGCCTTAAAATAGCATGGAAATTATTGAGCTAACAGATTATACATGTTTGTATAGCTAGGATCTAAACTGCGATCGAACCGCTTAAAAACATAGTAGCCGTGACAGTAACCAGGACATTTCACAACAAAAATATAATAGGAACCAATATATTTAATATTAAAAAGTTTCAAAAAACACTTTGTAAGATTTTTTTCTCACCGATTCTTATCATTCATCATCATCATACAGGAAGAAAATATTGTTTCATCATCATCATCATAATCTCAGCCAAAAGACGTCCACTGCTAGACAAAGGCCTCCCCCAATTAAATAAATTATCATTATTATTTAATTATTACTTGTAAAAAAATTACTTTGACACTGGCTAAATGTGCTAATCGCACGAAGCCATCAATTATAATTTCCAAGGTGGCTTTCGGGACCGCGGTTCCGGTCTCGAAAGCCCCCCCACTCAACTAAATGAAAAAAAACTCCATGCACATATCAAGGTCACATCACATCACTACTGACAGGCTAGTGTTGCTAGCCGATATATTATCAATTAGTAGTACCAACGTAATATCTACTCATTGGTAGTGAGTGTAACTTGACGGCCTCAGTTTTCAACTAGGTAGGTAAGTATGCTGTTTTACGCTTACACCAAGCCGGGGGCGACCCTGGGCTATGTAAGGAATCGACGGGAAGAGGGAGGCATACCCACAAAAACTGACTGCCTATTTAACTCACTCCCATTCAAGGGAATGACTTCAATACTGACAATATAGCTAATATATAATATACTAGTGGCCCGTCCCTGCTTCGCACGGGTGGGCATTTTTTTTTAATATAGCCTATGTTACACAGCGCTAATGTAGCATTCTAATGGTGAAAGATTTTTTTAAATCGGTTCAGTAGGTTTTGAGTTTATTCGTTGCATACATACGTACATACATACATACCTACATACATACATACATACATACATACATACATACATACATACATACATACATACATACATACATACATACATACATACCTACATACATACATACATACATACGTACATACATACATACCTACATACATACATACATACATACATACATACATACATACATACATACATACATACATACATACATACATACATACATACATACATACATACATACATACATACCTACATACATACATACCTACATACATACATACATACATACATACATACATACATACATACATACATACATACATACATACATACATACATACATACATACATACATACATACATACATACATACATACATACATACATATATACATACATACATACAAAGCTTTCCTCTATATAATATTAGTAGTATAGAAAAGATGTCTATCTACTACAAATGGGTAGTCTGTTGACTTGACTGGTCACTGGGTAGCAATTGTCAAAATAATTTCTTCAATAGAAATTGTATTGGAAATTGGAATGGAAACTCTGACGTCACTATTTTGTTCCAAATCAATAGCATTTGACTTTCCCACCGCTGGGCACTGGCCTCCATCATTGAAATCAAGTCATCACTACAATTGATATGTATTGGCTTAATCACAACGCTTCCAAAAGCGGGCTGGTAATCACAAACCAGAAGTATGAATTGAAAAATCCGAAACACACTTTGCCCCACTGGGAATTGAACCCGAGACCTGCAGGCATCGGCGAGACGTCACGACACAACCAAGGTTTTATGCTAATTAAAATTTCAGTCACATTTAAGGCATCAGCGCCAAACTCGTCTTGGAAAGCTAAAGACGACAGGAAAAACAATCACATATTGTCATAAGTTATTTGTATGCAAGATGTTACGCAGTCACTTGGCGCTGGGGACCGGTATGCATGCATTCGTTGCTTGGTTGCAAATTAAACTGTGTTGCGAACGAAACAGAGCCTATTTTGTTTTGTGTGTAGTGAACGGCGCCATTTGTAAAGATCTAATGGTAGGTGCGATGACACGTACAAGAGTAAAAATACCTTCTGGTAATTAAGTGTTATCATTGTGCACACAGAGTGGTACCGGCGTGTTTCCACATTTAGAGACAGCTGAAACAGCTGGGCCAACAATAGGTTAAAATGTGCTATGTAACTTTAACTAAAACAAGTAAGTATACATATATATGCTTTGTTTGCGTGGTGGGTTATGGCCCAATATCCCCACGTGCTATTGTAACCCACCAACCTGCATTGGGCCAGCGTGGTGGGTTATGGCCCAATATCCCCACGTGCTATTGTAACCCACCAACCCGCATTGGGCCAGCGTGGTGGGTTATGGCCCAATATCCCCACGTGCTATTGTAACCCACCAACCCGCTTTGGGCCAGCGTGGTGGGTTATGGCCCAATATCCCCACGTGCTATTGTAACCCACCAACCCGCATTGGGCCAGCGTGGTGGGTTATGGTCCAATATCCCCACGTGCTGTTCACGTGGGAGGCCTGTGCCCACCAGTGGGACTTTTATAGGCTGATGATGATGATGATGATACATCCATTTAGTTTTTAATTTGCTATTTATTTTTCTCTGCTTTTCATTAAGTTAAAAGATAATAGATACATTCTTTATTGCTCACACACAGACGGAAACACAAAGAAAAAGAAAAGTTAAGTTATGTTTCTTTTTGTTGCGTATAAATAATATATTTTAAAACAATTATGTTGCCAAATCAAATTAAATACAAAATATGTATATTTAAGTATCTTTAATACTAAACATATTACAGATTACACAAATTGCCGTTGCTTACGTTAACTGTATTCGAACGACGAAGATATTGTACCGCAGTCATACTTTACAGTTATTGTTTTATCGCAGCTTTATATAAAAATAATATGAGAGCACTTTACAAAATTTCCGTGTCCGGAAATTAAGGGCGACTAAGTTTTAAGTTCCTTTAAAAAATGTAACACCTTTTGTATACTTACTTATCAAAAAAGATTTGATTTGATTACTCATGAGAGCGTATCTCTGCGCTTTAGGCTAAAGATTTAGAAATGTAGAACAGATTTAATAATATTTACTACGTCTTGTAGCTGCTGCGTTGACGTCAAGCAAGCAGCAGTGATCATACTTGTAAATGTAATTACACAGAGTTAACTAAGCCACTAGGGCTGTGACTTGATAATTTGGTTTAACGTCACAATATAAATATTTGAAATCGTTTTCTAAAGTTTACGCGACCACTACACATTGAAATTAAACAACTTTTACGGATCTACTCGCGTTTATTTTATACATTAATTTTAATTAATGTTTATCCTGACGTTTCAAACCCTTTGCAAGGTCCGTGGTCACAGGGACGACTTACGACGGTTAGCCGACGTCAAGTATAGGCGCGAAAATAAGTCTGCAGTATGCGAACATGCTCTAGCTAGAGGGGCCCACCAACCATTACATCAGATTTGATCAACCTACACGAGGCTATTGAAATTAGAAAACATCCTAATTTCAATAGAGAAGATGGTTGGAATTTACTACCAGCCTGGGATCCCAAATCCCATCATACAAAATATTAAATCCCAGCACCAATACCATACTGCCAGACCAAAAGATACTGTAAGCTCTTTCTGTGTAAAACGGATCGCACCTGGTTAAATTTAAATGAGGGTATACAAGCTACTAACTAATTATGAGATGACCAACACCTCTCTCCCTGTGACCCTGCAAAGGGTTCGAAACGTCAGGATAAACATTAATAAAAATTAATGTAACACGAGTCGATCCGAAAAAGTTGTTTCATTTCATAAATATTTCAATTTGATTGATTTAAAAATTTCATAGCATATTTAAGCTAATAATTATGTCTTAGTAACTCTGCGTACAAGATTTAGATTGGATACTCTTTGGATCTTTTTATTTTTTATGTTACACGTTGTATTTACCCCATTACCCCATATGAAAAAGGCTTGTGTTTAAACACCTACCAAAAATGTATCAACTCTGCTACCAATAAAATTCGAAACGCTTACCAAAACGGATAAATGCTCACCAAATTGTGTTTCCTAAAATATTATAAAAAGGACACTATTTTTACTAAATGTCTTAAAAATATATGAATACCTTTTCACTGCATTTCAGACCAAATATGTTATTTTGCCACCAAATAGATAACACCAATATTTTATGCCTCGAGTTTCAATTTGGTAATTTTTGCTTTCTGTTGTCTAATAAAAAAAATAACCTCGAAATTCAAGACAATCGTCTTAAATTTCTAACCTATCACGTGACCTACAGGAGTAGGGCAGCTAGTATCCTCAATCATTTGAATAATATTGTAAAAATTTGGCGAGCATTTATCCATTTTGGGAAGCAAAAATAATATTTGTACAGTCATTTAATTTATTTGGTACTTAGGCTTAGGGTCTAAAAAATATTTCTGGTGAACGTTTAAATTATACCCTATGAAAAATCCATCAGTGTTCTTATCAGGTGAACATAGTTACCATTTAATAGGACCATAGGATCAAGTCGATACAGTAAGATTAGGGCCAATTTGAACATCTATTGCGTTAGTTTTACTAACATATAGATATCCGATTGCTGCTCCGATTCGATCCGAGATGCTCCGATTTTTTTCTTCCAATACAATGATATTAATCTTATATAAAACCGATCCGCATTAGAATGTTTTTATCAATTTCACTCATATTATGTACAACTGACACTTGACCAAAAGTTAGGTATGCCAAAATAGTTTACACAAAAAAGAAATGATGGTTCCTTATATAGTGTCTCTGTATCTCTTATGGGTCGGACTCCACCAATCGCCATACGGTCTCTTTTAAAAAACACACTGTATAATTACAGTAAGGTTATAACTGTTGTGTGGGTTAAAACATTTATACTACACCTGCTTGGAAAGTACCTTGTTACTTTATCAAATTTACGGTAGAAAGTACGTCATTGCATATCGAACAAATATGCGGGGAGAAAACGCAAAAACCACGTAAGAAATGGATTTTCATACACTTTTCTCTCCCGCTCAGATGCGTTTTCTCCCCGCATATTTGTTCGATATGCAATGACGTACTTTCTACCGTAAATTTGATAAAGTATCAGGTGTAGTATAAAGCACTATGTATCACTCGAGAGAAACTGCGATTCCCGATCTCGGGTGTTTTAAAGCCCTCGCCTACGGCTCGGGCTTCAAACGACACCCTCGACGGTAATCGGTCACTTTCTCCTCTCGGTGAACAATGTACTATTTTGTCTCATAAGAACATTTCTAAACTATTATTACTCGTATAGTTATAACAACATTCCATCAAACATAACAATTCAAATACAGTGTTAATTAATCATATCTGTAACTTCATCCCTCCGTGATGCTAGTTAAATTTGCAAAAGGACAGTCTCACAGCAAAATCCCAGTCTGTAAAGTTCCAGACAAACTGACGTCGCTATTAATTAAGTGATTCTGCTTAGTTTGTCAAAGACGGAATGCCTCGATTCGTAGGAACTCCGAGGAGGAGTTAACGACGCTGTACGGTCAACTAATCAAATCGCTAATCAATTTTGTGTAACATATTACGCCTACGCTTACGCTTACGCCGTACGGTCTATTGGTTAAGACCACCGGTCCCAGAGACAGAGGTACCAGGTTCGATTCCAAGTGGAGGTTTGGTGGTGGTAGGGGCGTGTGCCGCCTGGCTAGCTCCACCATTTTATCTAAATATGTCGCCATAAAATCAATGTTTGTAGCATATCGTTGTGTTCCTTTGGCTAGAAATAATACGTACCCAGGGCCTTAGTGGTTGACGAGTCCGGGTGAAGTGCGCTTCCACCATTGGCCTCATCATCACTTAACATCAGGTGAGATGAAAGCACAGTGCTGAGCCGTAAGATATTTTTTTAAAAATGCAACCGACTCGTTTTTAAGCAACAGTTATTTTTACATTTGTACTCTATGTTAGTAGGAACCCTTAGGGTATTGGTCTGGTCACTACATCTTAAGGAACCAACAAGTTTCTCGCTGCCCATAAAACCGATTTGGTTGTAAAGTGCACCCTCTACAAACCCAGCGCAGCGAGAAACTTGTTAATCCTAAAACAGCTGGAATGGAGGTGACTTTATTACGAAGAATACCATCTGCTTTCCACACCCGTTTTCTACCTACCAGCCTTCATGGCTGACCCACACACACACTCTTGGCCACCATTCACGTTCACTCCGCTTCATCTCTCCAAAAATCATATTGGCCTATATTCAAGGGTACTACACTCCATCGCTTCACTGCATTTCTTATTTAATCATACTAGTGGTCGCCCAGTGGTCGAAATTCGGCCTTAATTTTATTAAGGCTGCACGGATTGTATCCTAAGCAATGAAAAATTAAAAAATATAGAATGTGAGTTTGGATTGGCATTGACAGATTTCTAGACAGATTTGCTCCGTAGTCTAATTACCGAAAAAAGCAACTAGTTGCTAATTGCATAATGGCATCGCGACTGCTACTAGTTGCGGTTGCTACAATCGGTCGGTTTATTTTAGAACGCCGTCAAGCAATTTTTGTTCATCAATCGCTCGCTTGTGGCGCTATCGTAGCGTTCTACGTGTGTTTTGGAGTAAGATTGCAAATTGTTGCGGTTGCCTGCGGAGCGTTGTATTTCCAAACATTCCAAAATCCATCTCAATTTGGAGTTATGAAGTGGCGCGAATGGGTGTCCGTGAATTGGGGCCTTTACTACTTTGATCAATATAATACACAGACTTAAGAAACGGGAATTATAAATATTTTAATACAAAATGAACGCTATTAGCAAGATGCAAAGTCTTGAGCTGTCTAACTCCGTACCATGGCTTTGTAAACTTGGCTGTTGAAGGCTTGCTTGAGGATTGAATAAACTTCCGTAGCTATGTAAAATTCTAGCGTGCCGCGGGGGTTACATAGCTATATAGGGGTATACAGCTGCACACATTTTTAAACTCTAGCATCATTTGCAGTGCCTAACAAGGTTCATAATTACGTAAAAATCTATATTTTAAAACACCTTTTATGTCGTAGTTTTTTTGGCAACATAAATTGTTGACATTAAAAATATTATTCATTAAAATGTTTTTGTTTTGTTTATATAATTTTAACGCAAATTTTGTTGCGAAACAAATTACAAAAACACAAATGTTGAAAAAATTTCCACGAGCAGGATTTGAACCTACACCCTTCTGACATACCGGGTCAGGTGCTCTCCCAATTGAGCTATCGTGGTTCTAACCAGTCCGCCGAAATTATTCAACACTATTTACTTTTACTTTGAAAGCCAAAGGCGCCCATTCAACAAAATTTGCGTTAAAATTATATAAAAAAAAAAAAACATTTTATAAATAGCTTGCCTACTTTATAACTGATCTTTAGTATTTGTAAAAATATTATGATCGGATGTTAACGACGGTAGTTGGTGCCTTTGGCTTTCAAAATAAAAAGTAAATCATCATCATCAGCTCATTTATGTCCCCACTGCTGGAGCACGAGCCTTCCCTATGGATGGATATAGGGAGAACGGGCCATGAACCACCACACGGGCCCAGTGCGGATTGGTGGTTGTTAACGACTGCTAATGCAGCCGGGATCAACGGCTTAACATGCCTTCCGAAGCACGGAGGAGCTCTAAATGATAAATTTTTGGTCACCCATCCATTGACCGGCCTTTGCGAAAGTTGCTTAACCTCAGCACTCGCAGACCGGGCGCGTTGACCACTACGCCATCGAGCTCCTCGAGCGAAAAACTAAATAGTGTTGAAAAATTTCGGCGGGCTGGTTAGAACCACGATAACTGAATTGGGAGAGCACCTGACCCGGTATGTCTGAAGGGTGCAGGTTCAAATCTTGCTCGTAGAAATTTTTTCAACATTTGTGTTTTTGTAATTTGTTTCGCAACAAAATTTGCGTTAAAATTATATAAGTAAACAAAACAAAAAGATTTTAATTTAACTTATTATTTGATATCTGCCTAATTTTATAGTATTGAGTATTGACTATGGCCCGATTTTTCAATCCTCTGATAAGTTTTATCCAAGGAATAACATTGCCATTGTGACATATTTTCTAAAGAGAATCTGTCATTATGTCAAAATTATTCAATGAATAAACTTTAACTGACTATTGAAAAATCAACCCTAAGGACAGTAAACAACAGATCGAATATCAATCAGCAACCAATCAAAAAATCGTATTGGCAATAGGATGCAATACCGAATGGCCCGGAAACGACGTCAAACGCGCAATCTGCCTCGGCAAAAGCGCAATCTGCCCGGCAAACGGCTATCAGCGTTAGGAGGCAATACAGGAAGTGAGGACACGTGGGCACTGTCCCGGTTATAAGCATACAAACGCTAGTGTTGTAACTAGTGCTTACCTGTGACAAATAGCGAACTCGATAAATAAAACGAAAAAGCTTTATTTTAAAAATAAAATCTTTAAAATCTTTATTTTTAACTTTAAGATGTTAAGAACCCAGTGGTTAAGACCCTAAACCACTAGACCACAGATACAGTTTAAAAAATATATAAAAATGATTTTTTTACACGGGCAATTTATAAAATTCTGTTGAAACAATGTGCAGGTTTGGATAACGGAGCATCATAGGACGCGCTGCATGAAACTTTGAGCTAAAGTTTGATGTCTTTTTGAAGAGGACCAATGTAATATAATCTGCCTTTCTTTTTCACTAAACCTTGATTGGGTGTAATTTATTCATTGGTTTATTATTATTACACAGCGTAATAACAATGTATTAATATTATTATTATTATTATTAACTATTCAATGTATGCAGGAATATTTACTAAACCTGATAATTGTAAATTGCAAAAATATGGATGTATATTTTGTTTTCATGAATTGGTTTAATTTGGTTGTTTTAAAATAAATACAAAAATATCATTTTTAATCACCATCACCACAGCATTTAACAAGTGTTGTGATTAAGCCAAACCCGATATATATAATATACTTTATTATTTCGGACTAGCTTTCATGTTAGTAAAAAACGTTGCACCATAAAAGCTTTGTAAGGTAACATCACTTAAAAACTAATTTTGTATCAGAGATGCAACTTCTGAGCGGATGTAATAAATACCACACAGGACAGCGCTGGCGAATCATAGGTAAACTTGCCACTGACGACACGATACAAAATAACTTGGACACAATTTAGGTATATAAAAGAAATATCTTATTTTTTCGTATCCTATTTTCTAAGGGCAGTTAATCTAAGCTTTAAAAATCGTCACCGATAAATGGTATTAGTGTCAATCTATGAGCGTCGGACACATGCATTTAGGTACATAATCGAAATAACTTATTTTTCGTATCTTATTGTAACAAAATCACTTAGGGAAATTGATCTAAGCGTCAAAAATCGTTACTAAAGAACGGCTTATGTGTCAATTTACGGCTCTATGTGCGTCGATAAGTTGTTGGCACGTCATCATAGCTATATTGAGCAATTATTTTATTTTAAAATACTTATACAGGGCGTAATCGTTAAGTTTGTCCAGGCGATTATTCCATAACTATTACAGATATCGAAAAACTTTAAACTGATATCGAAAGTGTAACGTGCTTACTACTAATGAGTAAAATGACATCAATAACTTTTTTTAAATCAAACGAAAAGTATTCAAAATTTTGACATTAAACACTCCCATACATTTAGTATGAGATTAGTAGAAAGGTTTTAGTTTCCTTATTTTGAAAGGTTATTTTAAATAACCTTTCAAAATAAGGAAACTATAAATAATACTAAGCTATACTGATATTAAAGGAAACTGTTTATTAACCTAACAAAGTAATAAAACTATCTCAGAGTATCTTTTTTTTTTTTTGTAGCGTGTTCCTTTTCAGCCAGTTTAAATTAAATTAATGCGATATTGAATCAAGGTTTATTACTAATTTAAAAGTAGTAAGATAATTAATCTGCATTGTCCGCCAATCACATTCACACGTTCATTCATCACATTCTTTAAGTATAAAGGACCGATACGCGTAAATACCACATGCGAAAGGTATTATCCTACTAAAATGTATGGAAAAAGTTTTTTTTGATTTGTGGGTGTTCAGTACTCTAACCTCAGTTGGTATCAAAGAGTGTTTTAATCCTTTATAGGAATGGGATCGGTTGGCATTAAAAAAGGAATTACTAAATTCTAACGATTTTCTCGCTGACTGTACATTTTATCAAAAATCTGTGAATGTCAATTGTCATCACTTAAAAAGTTGGGAAAGGTCTCCTAAGATCATTTTCGCGTAGCAGCACGAATATTCGGCCGAATAATTCGGTTCATTTACGCGCGCTTTGCTTGGCCAAACAAGTAGGTTAAGTGCCGTTGTTTATCATGAAAATCATCATAATAATAATTGAAGTAAATCTTACTTGAGTTTTTAAACACAAAACGTAATCAATGTTAGTTAAATGAATGGATGAATTTTATATTCAAAAATATGTATATTATTATTCAATTATTATTTATTTAAATAAATAATCTCATAAAAATTAATTTAATAATGATTTTTTATGAATCATTGATAATAATGAATAAATAAACTATAGCACTTCTAATAGTCTTTTTACAAGCCTTAGGTCTTAAAATTGTAGGTACAACTTTTATATTTGGTAATTATTCGGCAATTGAACCGAATATTCGGCCGAATACGAACATGGAAAAATACGCCGAACATACCGAATACCGAATAATTACCGAATATTCGGCGCATCTCTACAAAAAATATAGTTGAGAAAAATTTGCACGTTGGACAGACCCACGATAGGATTACTGGACAACCCTTTCAAGACTTTTCTAAATGGTCCAAATTGTCTGTTCGCAACCAAATTTACTTAAATTGTTATATACCTAAAAGATAGAAATCGAAACTTAGCCTTACAAAGACTAGATTATTTCAATGAAAAGATATGATATGAAGTTAGTTGAAGCATATGAGCTTATGATGAGCTTCCCATGATGACAACATAGGATATTTACTACCACTTTTACATATTAAAATATTACATTGGTATCCACTTTTTTTTTAAATGGCCAAGTCAGAAGCTTTTCATTAGTAAAACTAACTTGTTACAAGTATATCTCTCGCCGATAACACAGAATCAAGTAGCTACTCTCAAGTCAGGTGCTTGACTCATACACGGAGATGCATGATATCATTGTGTGTCATTAAACATTTATTTTATGGCAGTTCCGATGCTAATAAACAATGTGCTAAGCTTATTTCATTACAGTTCAGGTAGGCATCAGTGGTCCTAAATAACGTTCATTTACAAAAAATACCAATTTTGCTTTTACATGAGTAGAGTAGCGATTTTTGATAAGATCTATTATTATCACTTGCTAATGAACGATTGATCTGCGTGAACACCCGTAAGAACCCCAACGCCCGATCGATCCTCAAAATGCCAATACACATTCATATGATACCTACCACCAAACATGCACACTCGCATAGGCCCAACACACAGACTCCGTACTCGTAGAATAAGTGAACGACGACCCGGTCCGCGGTGAGAAGCGCCTGTCTGTACGCTTCTCCCGGACGCTTCTCCCCAACCCCACGCCCCTGAGACGAGGCTTCTCTAATCCACAAAAGATTTGTCTTAGGTACCTACCTAAGGTTAAAATATTTTTGACCGTTTAGAACGCTTTGATCAATATAATACTGGTTGAGCATTCAACAAAAAAATTACAAATTCGCGGCGTTCCCTCTGACTCCACAAAATATCTATCGTCCAAGTTTCTTAAGCGTGCGTCTAATTCCTCGAATGTATATTAAAATTCTGCGAACGTCTAATACCCCATAATTACTCTTGTATGATTCATTCCACTATTCATAATTATTCATTGTAATAGACGGACGTACTGAATTGAATAATTATCTCGATACTTTTTTGCCATTTCTCAGAAAGTAACAAAACCAGCCGTATTATTTTCTAGCTATAGCTGTTGCCTGCGGGGACTAAACTATCCCACAGGAACCTGTTACCGGGATAAAATGAATTGTGTATCCTAGTACGGATCATGGTCTGTCTATGTGCAAAATTTCATCCAAATACGTTTAGCCGTTATAACAAGGTGGACCGACGATCTGGTGAAGGTCGCGGAAAGCCGCTAGATGCGAGCAGCACAAAACCGGTCGTTTAGGAGATCCTTAGGGGACGCCTTTGTCCAGCAGTGGACGTCTTTTGGCTGAGATGATGATGATGACATTTAGCCGTTCTCAGTGATGCGCTTTCTAAAGTACAGCATTTAATTTTTTATATAGAAGATAGATTACAATGTTCGTAATCATCTGTAGTACCGATAATAGTCAAGAGATGGCAGTGTTAAACACGTGGTAGGTTACGACTCGAACTCCTATGCCTCCATGCCGCCTCGTAGCATTTGCATTAAGGCGCTGAATACTCTGGAATGCGCTTCTTTATAGATGTTTTCTATAAAAAGATACAACAAACAACGCCAAGAAAATATATGTTATAAATAATAGACTTAACAATCCAACGGCACTTCTACACAGTATCTATTTACACGATATGCTTTTTTTACTAAAGTACGTCATGTAATTAGGTATACTTATTCGTAATTCTTGTTAAAAAACGCTAATGCATTATTTTTTTTATAAAACTTCTAGTTAGATTTTAAATGAAAATCGTTTTTCGAAGCTATTTTTTGAATCCAGTGTATCAGTGGTAGCAGTCCACAGTGGATCGTACAACTCATACACACGACAGATCGACAGAGAGCGCTTTTGATGGTAATGGTTGTCAGTGCCTTAACTATTATTACTCTTATGTTTACGTAGCGGCATTTTGCAAATTACTGTAGAGCGCTATAAACGCGGGTCGTTGTTGCAATAATGTAAACAAAGCCGGGCATATGATTTGCAATTACTTATACACCTGGGCCTCAAGTCTGCTAGTTCAATAACGTCTCAATAGTGTGTCGGTAGCCGGATCGGGAAACTTGTAAAAAGAGTAAAAACCTTGTAACGACGGCGCCGGCGGGCACTGGAAACGCGCGCTTGTCTTTTATTACCAATGTAAGGTATCTATCTACAATGGTTATTTTTATTTATTTAAAATCCCAAACCATAAATTATTATCTATTAAAACCGCTTTTGTAGCCAAAAACTATGAGGAGAGTAAAAAGTGTTTTCATAATATAGCTCTATCTAAGTATTGTAAAAAAGCTATCATTTCGACATATTTCACAGTCACAGTCTGTGAAATATGACTTGTGTAAACCGGTCAAAGGTACCGGTTGAGCGGTTATGAGTATTTTGGTGCGTATTGTGCTGACTCCGCCCGCTTTCAACTGTTTACTTTTGATAAAGTTTTAAGGGTTCCGTTTTGTAATTTTTTTCACTAAGAACATAAGTTACGACTAGGCTACTTTTATTAGTTAGAAAAGAAAATTGGGACGTTCATTTAGTCAATTATTCTCTGTTCCTATCACCAGGTCATGTCATCTATCAGGTAAATACTTCTGACGGTTAATTAGTATGGAGGTTCGAATCCAAAACATCTATGATTTTGAGAAAATTAAATGTAAATGTTATGTACCTATGAAAGTTACACTGTAAAAATGGTCAAAAAATGTTTTTTTTTGTTAACAACGTAAGCTATGGTTACATTTTTTAATATTCAAAACATTACAAGCCATAAATTATTAAGTCTGAACAATAATTATTCTAGACTTCTAAAAGTACAGTCGACCAAATTGAATCATGACCCACTTTGCCGATCATTCCTTTATAATCTTAAATGTAGTTAGGTTTTCTTCGCTATTATTCATGTTGCACTTAGTAGGTACGTTTTAAATCTATATATTAATACGTGAAGCAAAAACTTTGTACTCGTTTTCACGAAACTTGCGCGGGACGGAGGAGTATGAAATTTCGCACACTTATAGTTTATATAGAGAAGGTTATCCGAATGTTAATATTTTTTTAAATTATGCATAAAAAATACATTAAATCAACAAAAACAACACTACACACACTACCATGAATTTTACACACACGCATATGTATTTGACACACACGACACACTTATTATTTGTGTTAATGCAGCTGACATCTGTCAATGCAATTTTTTTTTTTTTTTTTAATAGTTTGTTCTCTGAGGAACCGGCTAAGGTCATAGACCATGCTGCCATGTCATTAGTTTCTTAATTTCATTAGTATTATAATCCTAAAGATGATGATGAATGATAATGGAAATGATGATGATGAATGATAATGGAAATGAGAAGTGAGAAATGATATACCCCCAACCCCTCGAGTATCTCAGTAAAGATGTGGGGCTTTACTAAGTCCTCAAGCGGACTTCTTGAGAGAATTTGATTAGTGACGTTGCACTGTTTTGTTTCATTTGCCAACACTCATGCACACTCACGAACACTTAACGGTTAATAATCCACCATTATTTCACATTAATATTCGACTTAACACAAATTTTAGAAAATAAAACAAAACCGCAGACATGACTCTTCACTTTCCCGCCAAGAAGTCCTGTCAATGCAAATCCAAACTCACATTCTATCTTTTTTAATTGTTCAATGCTTAGGATACAATCCGTGCAGCCTTAATAAAATTACGGTCGAATTTCGACCACTGGGCGACCACTAGTATGAATAAAAATGCGTCATAACGTGTCAGAGATCTATACAATTTTAACCTTTGTTATCACTGATATGCTTTTAATAAAGCACTCTTTATTTGATTATTATTTTTTATTAATTTCTATTAAGATGTCATTTACAATCCAAACACTTTTCACTACGGAGAAAAAGTATTATAATTTTAAAAATAAAGTGACGTTGTGTCAGATGACAAGTTGTATTCAGTCTGAAAAAATTTAAACAAAAATTTAATTGTATAATTAACGCAGACCCAATTTTTTTATAAAAAGCGTGTTACATTGTGATTGCAAAAGAAAAATAATGAAGGTGTAATATGCTAAATGTTCTTTAACGTTCCAACAATTTAATGGCGTGAAAATTTAAGGATTCCTAAAATCCTGAGGTTTTGTTGTTTTAGTTTTCGCTTTAAAAATAAATATATAAATAGATAAATATAGCATCAGTTTTAGTTGAAGCTGATTAATTTAAACTGATTAAACCAAACGCGATTACACTCGCCTGCGCTAGCGCTACGTAACGTAGTAGGTACCTACTGCGCCTAACTACCCCGCACGCGCCTAATTAATAATTTGAACAGTGATAAAAAAATTACTTACCTACTAATTTAAAAATAGTTTGGGTAACTTAAGTCCAATTTTCGATCCGTAAAAAGTACCAGGCGCAATTCCTGGTATGGGCGGAGTCATAAGAAAACGTGCGCGTGCGCATTTTTTTTCTTAAAGGGTTCTATAGCTCATTTTATTTTTCTGACCGCTTTGATTGACCCGGTATAAAATGTAAGCATTCCTAAAATCCTAACTTTTTCTATGAAATCTTTTAGGTAAACTAAGTTTAACTATGTTGTATCACACAAAGTTTCAATACATAACATTTTTAAACTTCTGTGACATAAGTACTAAATAAAACTTACGTGTGATGGAAGATGTTATCACCAAATGACTAAATTATTAGCAACAAAATATGTAAAAATAATACCTATTTACTGCACTTTGTGTGTCAGTGAGTGTTTCGCAGCGCTTAAGCCAGTTTACACTTTGGTAGTATTCTGTGACATCGGTACTATTAGGTAATCAGGAGTATTACGAAAGGGTTGTTTGTGTCAAACAAAATGTGCCATCAAAGGTTTTGGTTTTCGCCGCCCGCGCCCACAGTAGCCGGCAACTGTTTGAGCGGGCGAACTACAGTAAACCCACAGAGTAAAATATACAATTATTCATGTGGTACACCTCTTGTTTGTTAAACTGTGCGCCTGGTAGGGGGCGTGGCCGCCAAAACTAGGGCTCGCAGTTGTACAAACAGGAGGTGCAGTGTAGGCAGTGTATCATACATAATTCATGACCCTACTAGTAATGGGTTTAACTTGTTTTGATTTTAAATTAACGACAAATTAACTTTGTGTGTAAATGCAAAAACAAATTAAATTGCGCTTATCTTAATAGGGTATTTATAGAAAGGGTCTATACTAGGGATAATTTGAAACCCTGGCTGGATTATGGCTGAACCTGCCTGATACACGTTGTACACTACGGTTTTTCGAAACGTTAAGCGACATAAAGTAAAAGTAAAAACATAGATTTTCATTGAAATTCTGAATGAAATTGGTCTTTTTAATTGTTGCTAAGACACAAATCAATTTATATAATTAGCCGATTGTTGCTAAGTCACAAATCAGTTTCTGATCCCTGTCAATCAATGGTTCCTGTCTTAGTTCCTGTCTGTCCGGTTTGGTTTAAGCCGGTGATGGAGTTGATATTAAAAAAAATTACAGAAATACCTACACTATGGGAATATAGGCATTCTTGTACCTATGAATTTCGAAAATTATAATTTAATTATTTTTTAGATACCTGCAATAACCTACAAAAATTATTCATTTTATTTATTTATTTGTACTAATCTGGGGGCACGGCCGTGCCCCCACCAAGTCGAGCAAAAAAGCGTCACGGCCGTACCATCCTTTTCTCGAAGCAATTCAGACCATTTTCGACCCCCTGTAACTTCGTTGTGGATAAAACTAGAAAACTGAAATTTTCAGTAACCATGCAGGCATTGTAAAGACACGTATATTTCAAATTTCATTCAATTTGAACCAGTATTTTAAGAATTATAACGGGTCAAATTTCTTAATTTTGTCACTCACTGACTCACCGATCATCAAAACTCTAAGGCACTTTTAGCAGACATAGAAGCTTCAAATTTAGAATACAATGAGTGTTTAGTGCATAAATCAAGGAAAAACTAAAATATTTTGCAATTTCGGTCCAGTTTTCTAGATACACCAACTGCATAAATAGCTTTGTAATCCCATATAAATGTATAGGATTACAAAGTTACATGTGCAGTTAATGAATCCACTGATTCATGTATAATATAATGGAATAATAGGTTCAGTTAAATTTTTCAATATTGGCTTTATTCGTAACGATGTTTTATTTTATTTATTTTACGGCAATTATTATTATTGCGTGCGAAACCGCGGGTTTAAGCTAGTCCCATATAAATATAGGCGCATGGTAGTGCCCCTGCCAAATCGAAAGGAAAAAAGTAGAACTGTCTCTACAAAATACAAAAAGAAATGAGATCCCATCAAAAACAATACTTGTCAAAAAAACCAAGTCTCGCAACTCAGTTGTTCTGCGGTAAAAAGTTGTGAGATCCATGTAATACCAAGTCGGTTATTAATTTATTCAGTCTCTACTTAAGCGACTTTCTGTCTTAATACGTCCAGTCTCTAAGACCACGATCGTGGTCCATAACATTATTTAATGTTTTATATAAATATATTGAGACTTGGCCATAAAATTTATGGAACCCTGGCTCCCAAGCTAGTAAAACCGTAATAAGGGAGTCAGTGTCTTCCCAATAATATTACATTAAAGTATTAAAAAAAACAGAATTTATATTATTCACTTGAATAAAAGTCCATATCAATTTATATTTCTTTCTCTCAGAATCGGTTGTGGCACCTGACATTTTTACACCTCATTCATTATAAGTAGGGGTCAGCCACTGGGTGCCTAGTGTGAGTTTTGTTTACTATCCGTATTCATTCGAATACGTTTACGAAAACGAAAATTAGTATGGCATTGAAGCAGCGCCTCCTGACGGCATACGAGAAGAGTTAACATTTTGCCATACAATGTCTCGTTTTCGTTAACGTGATCGAATGGCGAATGAAACTCGCATTAGGCACCCTAGATTTTAGTCTTTACCGTGGTCTAATCTTATTAGTGGTCTTTACCAACAATTCAATATAAACCACCTGTTTCCTGGCTTTCATTCCGTACGTACAACTCAATGAAAACCTATGTTATTTTGTGGCGACAGAAACTGCGTGGAACACTAGCCTTATAGGGTATGTTTGATATACACTGCGAGCACTGTCCAGTGCTCTTACTGGTAAGAAATTTGTTCCGTTATGGACTGACAGTATACTGCCGCAGTATCCTAGGGAAATATATGACGTCATAAATCGTCGCCATTTTTGTACTGTAAGCACTGGCGTTTTCGAGGTAAGGTGATCTCAGTGCTTTGATCACGTGTTCAACAGCGTCCAGGTAGGCTACTCTTGAACGCAAACTTAATCTATTGAGATTAAGTTTGCGTTCAAGCCAATGCGATTAATATGTATCGATATTGGGATAAGTTTCGCAATTTCGGAACGCCCCATCTCGATAATAATTTGTTCACTCAATTGTCACGCAATTTAATTCCAATGTAGCGCTATTATCGCTTTTAAGAGGGCCATTTGAATTTTTTAGATTTGTGATTGGAAATTGATTAATGCAATTGTGTTTCAAGAGTAACCCTACAGAAATGATGACATGGATGACAGCATGGATAACAGTATACTGGACTGCGTTCCGTTTTCATCAGTAACCAGTATAAGTACTTAGTTAACTATAAAGGAACGGCCTCGCAGTATACTAAATTGACGTCACACCTTACAGTGCTCGCAGTGCATATCGGAACATACCCATAACGTCGAGCACTGGTGCCAATACGATACCTAGTTACTGGGTATGTTCCGATATACACTGCGAGCACTGTAAGGTGTGACGTCAATTTAGTATACTGCGAAGCCGTTCCTTTATAGTTAGCTTTACTGGTTACTGTTTAAAACGGAACGCAGTCCAGTATACTGTCAATCAATAGTGCAAGTTTTTTAAATTTCTGGACGCTGTTGATCACGTGATCAAAGCACTGAGAGCACCTTACCTCGAAAATGCCAGTGCTTACAGTACAAAAATGGCGACGATTTATGATGTCATATATTTCCCTAGGATACTGCGGCAGTATACTCTCAGTCCATAACGGAACAAATTTCTCACCAGTAAGAGCAATTGACAGTGCTCGCAGTGTATATCGGAACATACCCTATATCTTTCAAGAATTTTCAGTGTCAAAATAGTTATCAGTGACTTTGTGAGTGGGAGGGTCGATTTACTCATGTGGTCGAGGGACTGCTCGTTGGCAGTTGATATCATAGTGTGACAATTATTGCTACCCGTTCAAAAACCACACCCCATTTAAGGTAATTTTAGGTGTTTTTAACATAACTGCGCCAAGGTTGCCAAAGTCTTTTCAATTATATCAAACCTAATCGTCTTAACGATTGACGCGCCTATTTAGAAACTATTTTAAATAGATTAACATTGTTTTAGGACAGGTTTGTGACTAACGACTTCGCTGGGCTTTAATAACGAGGAGACGTCACGACACGACATCAATTAAATGAGTAGAGAAAAAGCCAGAATGACCATAGTTTCAGAGAATGACAAAATATATAGTACGCAGAGTCACTAAAATATTACGGCGAGCGTAGATACCTATGAGACGATGGATTATTCCGACACCCCCCGATCCGACCAGAAACCCTCGGGGAATCTAGTAGGAATTGGGGCCACTAGTGCGTGATGCCCTACCTTCAAGAAAACCTCTGACGGTGTTTCGTTTTACATGGCTTGAGGGACCCTTTAACTTTCTCGTCGCTCCCAAAGAAGTCCGATGAATGTAAATATGCCCGTGAAGGAAATCAGTAAACTCTCTTAAAAAAAAATCCGACAATATCATTTATAGCTGGAACCGGAACCATTTTATCTGTCAAATCTAAAAACCATTAATGAAAAAACATAATTTGTCCCTGTGCCCATTACATTGTTTGTACCTAATGCCACAGATTAGTTAAATGCTGCTTATGTGTAGGTAGGTACTGTAGATTTTTTTCTTTGTTTCCTTCTATGGTATAGTCAAGTAAGATACCAGAACATAACATAATATATATAATTAGTTGCTAATTAGAATTCAAGTTAAATTTTAAAAAGTAAAATTAACTGAAAAAATCTAGAAGAGTACTACTACCGACAAACTTTGTGCAGTTTGGCAGATCATAATTTTGTAGCAAACATTTAGTATATTTCGAAAATAAAATTTTGAAAAATGAGAAGTGACTGAGCTATCCTAATTGGCAAGAGATGTAGCCGCAAGATGCTATGTAAAAGCTGTTTTATCCATCATTTTAGCTGCGCCTCTAGTGGCAAACGAGGAGAGTGGCGCAATACAACATCTCGCATTCCTTATAGGATCGCATGGCGAATAAAACTCGCACATGAAACTTAGTTCTACCTAGCAATTCGATAACAAAAACGATAACGGTTCTTGTGGCAGCGCTTCCTAGTGACGAACGGGGTGAATTAAAAATTTGCCTTAAAATTCTCGTTTTCGTATACATGATCAAATGGCAATGTTAAACTCACACTATGCGCTTTATTTACACTCTGTTGAAGTCGCGGGACGGAGAGCCGTTGGATGCGAATACCGCACAACCGGTCGAGATAATCCTTGGGAAACGCCTATGTACGGGTGGGTACCTACGTCCTTATATACATAAAGCGCGAGACCTTTATAATCTACCATGGTACACGACCTAAAATTTCACAAGTACGTACGTGATTGGTGATTGATTGGGCATGTTGTTACCTTGTGTAGGTACTCGTATTTAAGCCAAATATCATATACTTATTTTAATTTACAATATTATCAATATCATAATATTAATATAGTTTTTTTTTTGCTCTTTATATAGGTAGGTTAGGTACTCGTCTTTCTTACGGCCGTGTCGTCACGTCGTTGACGGAATCCTTAGAGAAGATCGAGGTGTGTAGAGCTGTTTTATGTGCTGCTAAGATAAAATTGTTCAAATAAAGAAGCAGTTTTGTAACTATTACGTTCTCATCAACTTAATTTATGACAGTAAAAAAAACTATTATAATCGTTAAAAATATTGTAGAAAAGCTAATATAAATCACAATTTGGGAATGTGTTGAAAAAATTATCACGAGCGGGATACGAACTCGTACCCTCTGACATATCGGGTTAGATGCACATCCAAATGAGCTATCGTGGTTCTCTCCAGTTGTATGCTTCGTACAGTTAGTTACCTACTAATATGTCGTATTCGTCAGTGCAGTTAACAAAATTTCGTCTGTTGCATGCAGATCACCTTCTATCACGTGATTTGAAACCTTGGACATGAGTACATAGATAAGCATAGTCAGTAAGGTAGGTTCATAGTGTGTATATATGTTTTAAGTAATTTCTTTAACGTAAAAAAATCCTTTTACCATAATATTAAAAGGTACAAAAGGCAAATAAATAAATCAAAAAAACCTTGGTTATTTTCTACAATGAGCAAAGTTTCAGATTTGACTATACTAGCATACATGCGTTTTACTTTAAATCTCGTCTTAAGCGTAAAAACCAAGATTAGCCTTAGCTCTAGCTTAAAAATAGGTACCTAGGTGTAAAAAGATGGAGTAGGTAACTAAAACCAATATATCAAATTCGCTTAAAGCTTATAAATAACAAATAACTTATGCTTAGTTTGAGAAAATATAATAGAAAATGTTGTATAGAATAGTTGCAATAATACTGAGGAGCTCAATGGCGCAGTGGTTAACGCGCCAGGTCTGCGAGTGCTGAGGTTAAGCAACTTTCGCAAAGGCCGGTCATCGGATGGGTGACCAAAAATTATCATCTCGAGCTTCTCCGTGCTTCGGAAGGCACGTTAAGCCGTTGGTCCCGGCTGCATTAGCAGTCGTTAACAACCACCAATCCGCACTGGGCCCGCGTGGTGGTTTATGGCCCGTTCTCCTTATCCATCCATAGGGAAGGCTCGTGCCCCTGCAGTGGGGACATAAAATGAGCTGATGATGGTGATGATGAATAATACTGCCATATAAAAAATCACCTTACTTGCCGACATACTAAAATGGGCACCTTTATATAAAAACCTGTTTAGTTACCTATGTTTAGTTATGTTTTACCATGAGCATCAACGTTGCGTAGTTATATAAAGTCAAGGGTACGTACATCACTGATAAATATAACGCTTTGTGGTATACGAGAATAAAAAAATGGACACCAACAATATTAATTGTGCACACTTCGGACCATGAAAATACAACAATGGGTCGACTCCGCAGGTGCCGCTAAGCAATTTTTTTTAACTTAACTTTAAAATGTCGAGGATTACTCATCACGTAAGAATGTTTACAAAAAATCTATTAGATCAGAGGCTAATATGGGTTTATAACTAAAGCCACGTGATTTTGTAAGAATCAAACTAAACATAGATTCTTACTTACTTTGTTCGTTATATATATATGTATATATCTTTACTAGTTTGAATGTAAGTGTTTCTAAAGTATTTGAACTCGAAAGGATCACGACCTCGCAAATGGCCAGAATATACCCATAAACCGAGCACAAAACCTGCAGTTAAACGAAGAGCGGTAATAACGCAATTTAATAAAGCCTTCACAGTTTTCCTTCAAAACAAGGGCAAACTATTTTTTTGTGTAAATCATAGTTAGATGAACAAAACAACACTTACCTTATAGAAAACTTGTCATTTTACACAAAACAGTCCAACTGCACAAACACCACAAAACTTTCTAAATTTAAAAACAGGTATGGCAAAGGCTACACTGCCAGTCACAGAGGTGGGCGCGGAATGTGACTCTTGCGCACCACTCTACCTGCGCGGGCGCTGCCGCTGTGTGCGTGTAAGCGTGACTATGTATACTGTTACTGTATTCTATGTGCACCAACACAACGGTATTCGATTCCCATAGTGTGGATTGGCGTTGGATACTAAATCGACTTTTCAGTTTTTTTGTTCGTATTGTTTGCACAAATGCATTTCTTTGCCAATATGTTTTTAAATTATTTTATGTGCTTCAATTTAAAACGATGATGATGTCTTAATCACTTTTTTAACATACGTGTTAGTGTGTAAGTTATGTATGTTACAAAAAGTTATTTAGTTATACTTGTATTACTTATCATTTAAAAGTATATCTTTAAAAATAAATAATTTTAACAAAATTATTATACCTAATGGTATAAATCTAGCATAACATCGTTAAACTTACGATGGATTTTTTGTATCGAAGAGAAGTCGCAGGAAAGGCGGCAAGACTGACTCTAATGCTCATTCCATGGATAAAAACAGACACACATACTTCTTAATATTATTTCCCATTGTCTAAATAAAAGCAGATAAATACAATTTGCTTTGCAGTGTATTTGTTTTGTTATAAGAATAGCAGGAGGTGGTTTTCTTAAGTTAGAATTTAAAGTTAAATGTTAATAAAGAGAACTTATGTTATTTAAAACATTTGAAAAAGGTATAAAAGAAACACAGTAATAATATAAATGACTTACGTATATTTTACACACAACATATAAACGACATATATTTTTGTTCTCAACTCAAAACATTTTCTTAATATATTTTTTTTTTAACAATTTTGAAATAATTGAAGTAAACTTAACATCTGTTTAGTTTTTTTTACCTTAATGGCGTTAATGCTCTTTCGGTGTTAAGAAATGTATATTTCATTTACAGCGTTTTATTTTAAAAAACCGTTTTTGAGCAACTACGTCTTAACTGTTAGAAACAACATAATGAAAAAATAAGGAATATAAACAATACATTGCTAATAAAAATATGAAAATGATTTTACAAACAATTTGCTTTAGTGCAAAAACAACTTTGAAAATAATGGCCTGAACTTTTTTTGACCTATGACGTTGTTGCAGCGTGTTTGTGATAAATCGGTAACAATGATAAGACTTATGCCTCAACCATCAATTATTTATAAAACGTCGTAAAAAGTATAAAACCTCTTTGTTGTTGTTTTATGTTAAAATCGTAAACAAAAGACTTAAAAATTAAAAATGTAAATGTTTTTATCAAAACATTGATAATAATGCATTTTAATGTAAGTAAATATGTGCCTGTGGAGGCGTATATTGAATAAACGATTAGACTTTGACTATAACACCGATCTGCATTGCGCTTGCGCGGTGGGATATGAATTTATTAAATCTTTGCAGATAAATGTTCTTGTCAAAAGGCCATTAGTACATTTATAAACTATCATAATGGTTAACATAATTATAAAAACAACCTGATATAAGATTAACATCGATTTAACTAATTATAATATAGAATAAACATCTAAATACATTTTTATACTTAAACGCCACGATCATCTTTGATTCTGTGGCGTTCGTAGGGTTATTATATTAATCAAATCACTTTAGAGCATTTTAGAAAACTATTTACAAAATAAATGAAACTTAACATTATAGCATACTAAAGAAAAAAATCGATAGAAATGTAAGCATAATTGTACGATATCTTCAAATTTCAGTTTTATAAAATGAATATGAAAACACTGTGTTCGTGCGAGACCCGCGGTAGAGCAGTGAGCGTTGAAAAATTACATTAACAGATTACCTTATCTGAAAAGTGACACTGACATTTTGAATCTATGTTAGGCTAAATGTATGCTGAGTGAGACGCAGGCGACGCAGCACCGCGCAGCCTGCCCTGCGCCTCGTACCGCCGGCACAGATTTCTGCGCGACGCGTGCGTGTCGACACGTGTTTTTTTACCATTGTATTATAATTTTGTAACAATGACAAAACAATTAATAGATCTCTCTCAATAGTAGAAATTATCCATTAGTAGAACGTTTTTTTTTCAGATAATCACTTTAGCTATTCTATGCTTTGCCAAACTGTAAAGTAGCAACAACTCATTAATTTCATTATCAGACTCTGACTCTGAACACATTTTGTTTATTAACTCCAAAAACGTTTATCCTTTATACTAGCTAGGATGTGAATGAAGTGTCAAAATCTGCACTGTGCTGTGCTGCGGTACTTGCGTGCTAGCATACGCTTAGCTTTATTGGTGGATTTTCCTTCAGTGCTCACAAATCATAGGTGGAAGGGAAATCTGAAAATATTTTTACTGACAACCCTTTAAAGTAAACCCTCAGCTGTGCTAAATTAAGGTTTACATCAACAGTCACCTAAAATGGTCAGTGTCACTTAAACTGTAGGGTCACAGAACTTAAGTATGACTTTAAACCGAATGCTGACAATTGGCTAGAGAGCCCTTTCGATTCTTAAAACTATTTTGTTTGACGGTTGTGCTTACAAAATATAATTTCCAACTCACATTTTTTTTAAAACAATTTAGGACTAGGAAACAAATTCTTACATGACTAAACTTAGCATAACTTATACAAATACATTATATTAACATCCAACACAAAATACGCTACATAAAGTAAACCAAGTATCATTCGTAGGCATACATAAGTAAGCAGGATTACTGGGAACGAACCCGATACCTTTGGTTGAGGTTGGAGATTCAAATGACTGCCGAATATAATAATTTATTATCTTTAATAGAAATGTTTTCTGATTTCACTATAAGCTCATTTTGCGTGAAACGGAACGCACCTGACCAAATTAATTAACAGCTTGTAAAAAATGTTCATATCTATTCACCGAGAAACATTTGTTTATAAACACATACACATATAACAACAACATTTGTTTGTGAAACAAATCAGATGTTTCTGAAACGTTTAAAACTGTTGCGGTAAACACTATCAGCATGTTTCTGTGCTCTCGCGCTGGGGAACAAGCGAAACAAATAAGTTTCGCAACAGATATACTAGTGTGGACGCGTGTTTCTCTAATTAAAAAGGCGACATAGTCTAAATAACTACAGAGGGACGGTAAAATCTCCGAAACATGGTTTCTGTAAACATCTACTTAGTGTTTCAGCAACTGTGTGTCCGAAATATTGTTTCTCAGTGAAAACATGTCTTAATACTTAAAAGAGATGCTCCTACCCAAATACCACAAAACATTATTCAGTGTTATTGATTATCACTGCATAACAATCATCATTGTCATCAACATCACCATCATAAGTCTACACTAGTCCACTGCTGGACATAGTGCAGGCCACTGAGCACGATCCGCGGCTACTCCCATTCAGCTCCTGCCAAAACTAGTTTTGGGTGGCAGAAAGTTTTACAATATTATGAAAATTTATACATGTTTAATTCTACATTATACAACTTTAAACAGAAATGTTGCACAAACTTTCTTTAAACATATCTTTTTAATACATTAATACTCATATACTTAATACAAAAATTAAATATTTATCATATAATTATGACGTAAGAATAGGTGACTACATTTTGTTGATAACATTAAAATATTGTTGAATGTAGGAGCATACTAGAAAGATAATATCACATTAATATTATGAAATTCGGCATACAGATAATTTATAACCTGGATTAATTTAACACAGGATACTTTTTATCCCGATATTCCCACGGGAACGGGAACCACGCGGGTGAAACTGCGGGCGGCCGCTAGAGTATCAAATATATTAAGATAACGATATTTTTAAATTTGTGTTCATTTATAAATACCTGTTTATTCGATATAATAAAATAGTTTATAAAATTTATATACAAACTATTTCTTTACTATGACTTATTATAATTTAAATTCTCTGTTTGTAAAAATATTATCTTTATTTATAGGTATACATTTATATATCAATCAATAAATATATTTTACTAATCTGTTAACAATAACGGGTTGAAAATTTGTTATAGTTTTATACTATAATAGACTTTTAAAGGCAGTTTATTTTTCCATAAACGTCATTGAACATGTACGGACGATTAATCTTTGCGTCCCAAGGCTACGACAAAAGGCAGGGCAGTATTTTCAATATTGAATATTAGGCTTTTTACTGAGATTAGACTTCATTTCATTAAAAAGTAGCTTAATATGATCGCAGCAACTGCATTCATCGATTCTATATTCGATTCTCTATTTTGTCTCGTAAAATTGATATCCATAGTCTAAGGTATCCTAACATTTTTTAATCATAATCATCATTTATCCGAATGATGACCAGCCCTAACTTTAAGTTACATAATATTTCGTGTCTCCTAAAATTGGAATCACTGGGCATATTGCCCTAAAATTTTATTATCAATAATATACAAATGGCATAAAATTCCTTGCCAATATGGTTTTAAGTTCTAATTGTTATAAACTATTATATTCCTAAAAGTAATAAATCCAAGTAGATAAATAGCATGAGAGCAGGCATGCAACAGTAACGGCACGCTCGCTTTGCTCGCTCGGCTCGCACGTTGTTTTTAGTCGCTGTTCTAATCTAACCTAACCTAACCTAACCTAAATGCACAATGTCAGAAATGGTTTAGAACTAACTATTCTAAGCATTTGGAATATTGTATATTATAATAACACAATATTTAGGACATAATGTTTAAAATTAGAAGATTCAACTACATATATAGTAATTGATATTATGTCGAAAGAGTTTTAAAACTAATGATGTAAGGTAAAACAACAGTTGCAACATTTCATAAATTTTTGAAAAACATTTTCAAAAATCTATAGTTTACGTTCCACAATTAAAAAATATGAAATGAAGTCAGTAAATGTTATATATTCAATGTTTTCATAGCCGTGTGACGCCCTATGCCCTATATACTTTTGGTTTTTGTTGAGTTTGGACCTCTTTAATGAACCATGGAGGCCAAACTACACATACATATATAAGTTCCGTTTTTATTTAAATGGAACCCAGCCAGACGTATTCTAGATGCGTTTTCATACGAATTTGACTCGTACGAACACGTACAAATACGCACGATACATCCCGATCGTCCGTCTACTTTGAAACCACACACTAGGCGTGAGCTAGTCGTGCGTGTATAATTTCGGAATCAATCCACAATATATTGAAAAAAAAAATGATAAACATTTATTAGGTTTTCGAAATCTTATGCTGTAATAAAAAGACAAACTAAACACCATTAATTGGCAAAAACTTTTTGACTTAGTAATATGGTTCGTATCAACATTATTTTTAAAAATTACCTAATCTTTAGAATTAATCTAATGCCATTGAATTAATAACTAATTATCAGTTTCCGTTTCGTATTACATCATAACTACCGTCACAAATTGTGATTCGGCTGAAGTTATCACACTTTTTAATTAATAAGCAGCCTTTGATAGGTACCTACCTTCAGGTATTGTAACGGTCTAGTAAAGCGCTTATAACTTTTTAATCAAAATTAATTAGCAATCACTTTTTTAAATATATAAAAATAGGTTTAGAACCTAATTTAGGGATTGCGAAGTGATTTTATATCTCGTCACTAAAAATAGTTTTTAAAGATATTTTTTTTATTTTATGCTGGATGATTGCTGTACGTCTGTTAATATAATACCAGCAAAAGCATCCAAAGTAGCAACAATTTCAAGTCACAATGAAATGATGACCCGTATCCTATCAATTGGACAAAACGCTGTCGAATTGTTTACATAATAACTGTTATATCCGAGAATAAACATAAGTTACTTTTATGGTTGACTTCTTCGTCATATCAAATCGTGTTCAGTATTAAATTACAGTCAAAGCGTGTTCACAATTCAGTTACTTTTGCAGACGACTGTCTGTACACACACGATATTGTCCCATAATATGTCTACTTAAATCGCGTCTTTGTAACTGTCGTTTGTGCGTACAGATACTACAGAGTGCACAAACGACAGTATAATTTACAAACACAAGCCTGAACATAACGACACTTTAAAACTACATCAGAATCACTAACAAAATAAAAGCAGCCCACTTCGAGTGCACTCTTTAAAAGACAAGTGGATATCAATGTTCACTAGATCACTATAAGGTCTAAATTCCATTGAGGTCTATAGTGGTTTGCACAAATCTACCCTATTTACACGTGTGTGGCGCTTATGAGCATCCTGCTCTCCTCGTTGGAGGGGGGGAAAGGGGCGTCCTCTTCATATATCATTACCAGTTTGCTGTGTTCCCGTTTCCTCCGTGGTACCTGGAAGATGAGATAAGATAAGATATTTTTTATTGTCATAACATAAGTTGTTACAAATAAATTTCGGACATACAATAATAATTACATTTAAAATTCAAATTCAATAAACTAATAAAATAATTAAATTAGGAATTAACCATTATAAATGTCAGCATATAAAAATTCTTAAAAATAAAATACATATCTATTAACGATCATTTAAAAAATCATCCAAATTATAAAAACATTTTATAATTAACCACTCTTTTAGAGTTCTTTTAAAATAGGGATTTTCGATAAATTTAATATGCACCTACTGGTAAATTATTAAAGATGTTTTTAAGAAAGATAAAGTTTATTGATTATTAATTTTTTTGTTTTTTGTTTTTTTTTTTACAGGTACCAGCAGTGGACGTCCTTTGGCTGAGTATCAACTCAACCAATATCACCATTATCATCAGGTGACGATGATGAAACAGATACTGTCGCAGGATACACTTTAAACATTATGAAACAACAGCTAAATGTTAGGTAGGGAACGGGGATACGCACTAGTGCGTGATACCATTCCCCCTAGAAAACCTCTGACGGTTTTTCGTTTCATCGGCTTGAGAAACCCTTTAAATTTTAGGCTACCCGTCCCCAAAAAAGGCCGGTGACTCTAAAAATGACGCCAGATGCAATGAGCAAAATTCTTGAAAAAATAATTGCCATTACAGCGCAAAGCTAATAGCCGTACAATTTGTGCCTATTTTGCGTGTACAGCAGAGTTAGAGGCGTCTATATCGTTTCTGCAGAGCTTGTTTATAGAGCTAATGACGTATAACAGATATCTGCTATTCTATCCTGCTACTATGGCACTAGTATTGCTTGAGTGCTAGTTTGGCGCTTACACGGATAACTAATATAAGATATATATTGCTTACTTTATGATTATTAGGAATGCTCTCCTCTCCAGAGCTGCTGGAGCTAGTGATGCCTTCCTCGAGGGTCAATCTTGCAGCAACTCCTTCCAGTCGCATGTCTTGGTATAGTTGACCTAGCTGCTCGTTTACTAGAGATGACTGTAAGAGAATTGCATTTATGAGAACATATTCGACATTGGTGCCAATTGTGAAGACAAGTACCTATATCAAGTTTAAAGCAATAAGAAATTTAGTTCTTATTATGTTCCCAAAAAGAACAATTTGTAAAAAGCTGATTCTGCAGTTGTCTTTACCTATCACTATAACTTCAGTAACATGTGGACATTTTTGGATATTTTTGTCATAAAAAGAAAAAGATTGTAGTGGAGTGGAGTAACATGAATGGATAAAGTATGAAATTAGTATGTTAGAAGAATTTTGAAAGTTGCGCCAGTGACATAATAGTTAAGAGGAAATCGTTTATTTTGTTGGTATGGGCGTGTCATTACATGCCCATACCACTTACCCTTATGTTAAATGTGTTTCATCCCTTCTCATTAGAAGGGATGAAACACATTTAACATAAGAGTGATGAGTACAAGTTTTTTTTTAATACGTAGCACGGCAAATGACTCCATTTCACCTGATGTTAAGTGAATATGGAATCTTGGATTCCATATCACTTAACAGTGAATATGGAATCTTGGATTCCATATCACTTAACATCAACACAAGGGACAACTTAGCTGCACACATTTTCAGGACTATTACTGGGATGCCATCAGGGCTATTAGCTTTCCGAACATCGATTGACTGCAGCTCCGCACGGACATCACACTGCCTGATTTTAAAATCAGGCATTGTGTGGCCACAGTGAGGAATTGAAGGTGGTTGTGCATTGCAGTCATCGATTCGGGAGTTAGCTGCAAAGAGTTTGGCCAGGAGATCGACCTTCTCCTGCGGCTTGTGAGCTAAAGTCTCGTCAGGACATCTCAGTGGTGGCAGCGAGGGTTGGCAGAAGTTTGATTGCACGGCTTTGGCCAGACACCAGTAGCTACGGCTGCCCGTAGGATGCGTCATAATTATATTAATATAAGTATAATTGGATAGGTATGAAGGAGGAGAGGGAAGGTTAAAGAGAAGATGGATGGATTGTGTGAGGGATGATTTGAATGAAAAGAGAGTTTACAGGTGTCGGCTGATAGAGGAGAGCGGAAGAAACTGACATTTTGCGCAGACTCCAAGTTACATGGGACCACGGCAGGAAGAAATAGAAATAACAACTCACCTGAGAGCGTGCGTTCAATTTTTGCTTGTCACTTAGCAACACTTCTTTCATGGACTTTGCCGCGATTTGGTATTTATACTGCAAGTCCGAGGTAACACAAACCTGAAAAATCAGTCAAGGCAATTAATGAAAAATCTGTTTTAATTTACTTTAACTTAAATTATAATGGTGACAGCTATCGTTGGTCGATAGTTCATTTTACAGAATACTAGCTGACCGGCGGACTTCGTACCGCTTTGACAGTTTCCATGACAACAAAACAAACAAATCATTCGTCAGCTTAAGAACACCCGTATCCCATGATAGACCCCTATAGCAGCGCCACCTACCGGGTCCAATTGTAAATCTAAACCATTCTCGAATACACTTGAACACACACAGAATATTTCATCCAAATCGGTCCAGCCTTTTAGAAGGAGTTCAATAAAGATATATTTTTAACCATAAATCTGTCATTTCATTATAGAGCAGCAACACCAATGATAACGATTTAGCAGCATATAGAAAGGTTAAATAGTACAAAGTGTTTTACTTAATTCGATATCTATACATTAACATGTAATGGAAAAGCTTTGTTCCTTTTAAAGCACATCGCGCGCACAGGGGAAAGTGACATTTGGCTTATTTAAAGTCCATACGGAGAAGGAGTGCAGAAAGATGAAATAAAGATATAAAACCGGTCGTATTTTGACCACTGGGCGACTACTATAGGCCTACCGTTTAACTGAGTCGGCTCCTGAGGTAGCTACGCGGGGCGGGAGGTACGTAGGGCTGTACCACGAACACGCGTCTTGCGACGCGCCGAACGGTTTTCTAGTACATTGCCCGTTATACTACAGCCGTCATAGTCAGCAGTGATAGAAAGAACGCAATAAATAAGAAATCACACGCGCATCGCCAGCCGTCAGTGGATGCGCCTTGCGGTAATTCGCTTCACACTAGATAATTTAAAAAAGATTTTTCTGAAGATAAGTAATTATGGCTCATCTACTATAAAAATCTATACAATATCTACAATACAAAGTAAAGTAAGCTTTACTTTACTTTACCTTGTATTGTGTGATCTCTCACCTGGTCCAGCCATGGCGGTTCCATTTTTCTGCACGATGCATTTTTCTTCTGTTTGTTTCCGTAGTAGCTGTTATTCCTCGAAGTTTGGTCATAGGGCGACGGCTTGTTCCAAAACTCGGTCGTTGAAGTCTGAAGACGATCATATATTGCTTATTATACAACGACACGTTAATGGTACATTTGTTTTAGTGTTTAAGGGGGTGCCATGTGGAATTTCGAAAACATACGTATTTTTAAGTCACTGGTGCTAGGCGCTGAATAGGTCATATACATTAAAAGAACTAGTGTAGGTTAGCTTGATCCTTTCACAAGGCCATGGTTGTCTTGGAATTTGAAACAAATACCCAGAAACTGCATAAACAAAACGTAAAAGTAATGATATCTAAAAACTTATTTCTTCAGAAACTTTGTAAATATAGCACAAATGAAACAATGATCCGAAATCAAAATGTTTGTATTGATATTCCGCAGGCCACTGTTGTCTTATTTTTCAATTAAAAAATATGAATATGAAAATATTAAGACTTTTATTATTTTTTACCCAAACGCCTATGATTTTACGAAAGTAAACATTGCTCTAATTAAATCACCAGCCTACTCTGTACAGATAATAGTGTGCGTGCGTATTCGTAGTCGTGCGCCGTTGTCACACCACTGCCACGTGCTCGCTATCATAAAGAAACTTGAAACTAGCAGTTTTGCGTCCGCGCTGCACCCCCTTAACGATACAATACAATTGAAGTTTAATGTCTAACATGCACACTAAATCAATACCTGGTTTTGGGTATCAATTTGGTGTGAAAGTTTCCTATAACCACAAAATAAGAAGACTGCAGAAGGTTAGCTTCAAACAAACGTGCTCATGCAACGCACACATACAACCCCATGAAAGGTATTCACGGACACGGACTCTCGCAACAGCTGCGCTCGGACTGTTCCGAGCTGAGCTTCTTATTTTGTGCTGTATGTGTTGACAATATGTAGGTATAACGTTTTGCAAACACGTAACAAACGTACGGCCTATAAACATTAACACACAATTGGATGGCAATACCACTATACTCGTAGATGCCACCATAAATTGAACCTTAGTCGATTGCAATAAGATTGAAAAGCAAAGAAAAATAAATTACACTTGTCAAAGTTATAATGAAACTTACTTTTAGCTTATTGCTGCTCTTCTTGGCGTCACTGTCTTCAGCGCTTCCCGACTCGGTCTTGAAGAATGAGGAATAGAATGAGGAGTAGCTTGACTCGCCATCGGTTCGGTCCATGGTGTCCTCGCTGGTCAAAGGCCTTACCCTCTTCGATTTGACACTCAAGGTAGGAGTTGGGGTGAGGGGCGCCCCTGTAGTCTGTAGACAACATCTTTCGTTTAACAATGGAACTAATAATATGACGGAACAAAAAGCGGTTTAACTAAAACCAGAATTTATAATTCTACAAATCGCATCTCTATTCGTTTGTACATAGTACTAACTAGAGATGTGTCACAAGCACAGGCTACACTTTTCATGTTTGTAATTCTTAATGCAATGAGATAAGAGTCACAAACGGTCAAAAGTGTTTAAATGATGGCTAAGTTAATTGGTACAGATTTAAATGAAGAAGGAAGACTTTTCTTCAAGGTGTTACTTTAGCATGCATCTAATTGTATCCTACCCCTCCGTCATAATAAATGATGCAGAGGTATGCTCCAATTGAAATCCTGTCTGTGATAGTTGCCTAGTTTCATATGTGAAGAAACGCATTCGTGATGCACTTATGATGAATGAAACGAAAGGTACTAACACAAAAGACACAGGTAAAACATTACTATAGTACTGCTTACAAACTATCTAAACATTAAATTGGACACACCGACACGACTATAGTGGATACTGCGAATACCTTGCATAATGTAGGCAGAAATTATCATGCATCTGCGATTCAGACGGAATAGAAAGCTATTATACTACATGCCTACGAGTATCATTCGACTGTAAGGTACACGCCAGGGAAAGGTACAATTTGGGACTTTTGGAATTTGTGTTGGTTGTATTTGTATACAATTTAGAATTTAGAACCAACACAAAGGACCCAATACGATAAGAGGAAACATTAAAATATAACAGAATGCAAGAAAAGTAGAGTAGAAAATAGAATAATAGTTACAGAATTTAAAAGAAGGTAAGTAAAAATTGTATGTAACAGAAATAAACTAAACCATATAACAATAAAGGATTAAATATATAGTGTAAGCAAATAAACCATGTAACATTTAAGGATTATGTAGTATAAGCAAATGTTTTAGAAATAATAGTAGTCTAAGAAAATATAATAAAGTTTAATATGGTTGGGTAAGAGAGATATGTCAACCCTTTATAAGGCTCTAGAAATATATTGGATAAACCAATGAAAAAATTAACCAAGTTGTGCCCGTTAAAGAGTTGACATAAGTACGTAGAAACAATTATTAAAGTTGGCGCATCAGACTATTCCAAACTGTCAAATTTCTTTAATAAATTTTCAACCTTATGCTATTGTCATAAAAAGCCTATTGCGGGATTTTTACTGTCTGTGGTAATCTGAGAAGCAGTGCAGTAGGGCAAGCACGAACTTTTAAAGAATTCGTAACGTAAACGTATCGTGTCCACGATACAAAAACGCAGTACAACGTTAGTATGTAGCACGAAGGAGTTCGCTATCGTATCGTGACCTCGCTGCGACGACGAAGGTGACGTCATCCTAACGTAACTAGACCCGGGCCCGATGAACGCTCAAACTCAGCAAATTGAACGAATGATACGTTTTGAAATTAGTTGCAGTGGTATTACAAAACATAACACAATCATTTTATAATTAATATAAGAGTCAAATGATATATAAAAACTGGAGACGTTAATTTTGTTTTTATTATTGTATAAACATTATTATAAAATTATTATAAAAAAAATATAAATCACCTTTTAATTCTTAAAATTTTAAATAATGATTTTGACTGTATTTGATTTCTGAACGACGGCCCTTAGAATGGAGAAACAAACAAAGCAAACTGGACTTCTTGGCGGGAAAGTGAAGAGTCATGTCTGCGGTTTTGTTTTATTTTCTAAAATTTGTGTTAAGTCGAATATTAATGTGAAATAATGGTGGATTATTAACCGTTAAGTGTTCGTGAGTGTGCATGAGTGTTGGCAAATGAAACAAAACAGTGCAACGTCACTAATCAAATTCTCTCAAGAAGTCCGCTTGAGGACTTAGTAAAGCCCCACATCTTTACTGAGATACTCGAGGGGTTGGGGGTATATCATTTCTCACTTCTCATTTCCATTATCATTCATCATCATCATTTCCATTATCATTCATCATCATCTTTAGGATTATAATACTAATGAAATTAAGAAACTAATGACATGGCAGCATGGTCTATGACCTTAGCCGGTTCCTCAGAGAACAAACTATTAAAAAAAAAAAAAACAAAGCAAACTGTCAAAGTGTCAAATAGCCCACCAGCTGTCAATCTCCATACAAATGATTATAATTTAATGGGATTCCTTAACTTTATTAAATAATGGGTATATGTGTGGCCTTTGGATGTGAAGAAATAAGTTCACATAAAATTTCTTCAAATCCTACTCTAAGGAAAAAATGGGAAAGTGCTTTAATAAGAAGAAACTTTAAAGCAAAAGACACACTAGGTTATGTAGTAAACATTTCAAAGAAACAGCTTTTTACACAATTACTAAGAAAACAGGTATGTTGATTTTTATTATAATTGTATTATAAACATTGTGTGAAAGCCAGAGTATAGGTATTATGTTTTAATATGAATCGAAGTATCAGCTATAACATTTATTTATAGATTTTAATAGTTACTTATTGTTACAGGTTTTCCACTTAAATGTAGGCGTACATTTTTAAAGAAATTTTTACATTTTTAAAAAGACACAATTGTCCTGGAATAGCACAGCAGAACCTTCTACTTCAGCCCGAACAGAGCGATTGTAAAGACGTTTAGTCCACTCGTGATGCTCTTAAAATTTAAGTTTTTGTAATAACCTCGAATCTCTTAAAGAAATAAAATGTTTCTTCTATAAAGTAGAATTATTTGACGTTATGTTCGTTTTCTAATAAATTGTTAGTTCGTCTGTAAGGTGAAAAAAAAACATAATATTTTACTAGTTTTCATAACAGTGTGATTTATTTTATTTACATACTTATAGTAATCTAGAAGCGTGAAATAGGCGTGGCATTTATATCAAAACTAACCTTTCTATCAGATCAGCGTTCTTTCCTTGACCCTTTATTTCAATTCTTCCTTCAGATTTGCGATTCGCCAGATAAAATACATTGCTTAAAACTTTGCATGCACCTCATAAAAGATACAATAGCAAAAAAATCGTAATAAAAACAAGCCGACTTTTATACAGAATTTTTGACAAGTAACAAACACACATCGCCCTATGTGAAAAAGTTTTGCGTTTTCTTCCCCATTGCTGACGCGGCAAAGCCAATTAGCCTCTAGTTGCCCTCGAGGTCACCATTTCATACATTTAAAATGGAAGGAAGTTAGTAATAAGTTAAATAACGATGGAACTGGAGACTCGGCCAGAGGAAAAATAAAAATAGCGACACTTTGTCTGCGGCGTATGTGGATTGAGTTTTACAAACAAAGCCTTATAAAATCCAAATAAACCTATAAAATAAATTAAGTACCTACTTGAGAATAGATTTCACAATAGCGTTAAAAAAATTAAGGCATTTGCTTAGGCGAGTAGATTGAGTGTTCTAGTTATTTGACCCGAACTTAAACTTTAAAGTCTTCACAATTATTTCCTAAATGTTATCCTTGATTGGTAAGGTTGAATCAACTTTCAAAAACGAGCACACACGCCCACACACATACACACACGCGCACATAGACCATTATGCGTAAGGTTAATAGCAATTAAAAACTGATTTAATGGTAAATAATTAATTATGAATATTATTAAAATAACTACTTATGTACAATTAACTTTTTCACTTCAGTAGCTCGAACATGTAGGTTTTGCTGCCTGAAATCAGTGAGCAAAATGCGATTTTGCTCACTGAGTGAGACAAAGTAACTTTTTAATTTTTTTTTCAGAAAGTCGCGAATTTCTTATTCAGCCTTGGGTTAATCATACAATTCGAAACATTCACACTCTATCTCTTTCCCGCCATTGAAAGAGAGAGAGAGACAAAGACCAGCCCTTTCGAAGTTCCAATTTTGAATTCGACCTCTAAAACAAACACGTTCGGAATCTCGTACTAACTAAATAAATTTTGCAAAAAGATAATTATGTCTTTTAATGTAATTTATTGAATGTTTAACTTATTGTTGTATTTAAACGAAAATAAGTATATACTGCAAATAAAACTGATATTTAACCTGTAAATATTTATTTCTAGTTTCAATAATGTTACGTAATATATTTTATCTCCTAAAGTGTTCTCGCTGCTGAAGTGAAAAGTTATGTGTGTTACACGAGAGCAAAGTTTTTTGCATCTCGTGCATTTAAATCCCTCGCCACACTCAGGATTCAAAATCAGCACTCGCCGCAAAAAACGACTTTGCTCTCTTGTTGCACAAATAACTATTTATTATCTACCTAGCTTCTCTTTGTTCATTTTTAGCGTTTTAAATTACCTAAACTTGCAGCAAGATAATAATATAACGCACTATAATAATTGCTATGTGTTCTTTGCATCTTTATTTACTTATATATAATATCACTAATCTTTATGTAAAGTTTTGAGGTAAGTAAAAACGAGAAAACAATTTTTCAAACGAATTTATTACTACAACGCAGCTTCTTACACCAAAAAATTCTACGTGAAGAAACATTCGTAAGTCACGATAGCCAGCCATCGTCATTGACGATACCTAACGTCAAAACAATGTTCGTGCTCGAAATTTTAATATAAACAATATCAAGTGACGTTAAACTAGGATACGATGGCGATACGCTTGCGATACCTTAGCATTCGTGCTTCCATATTTGATTCCTTTTACGTCCGATAGGGGCGCTGCTCAATTTTCATACAAATTGTTGACGATGACGATACGAATACTTTTTCGCAAATGTTCGTGCTTGCCCTACAGTACAATACTAGAAACTAGAAACGACGTATAAGCAACAAACAATGTAATAGAAATAAGAAACTCTTCTTAGTTTTCTTGTCCTTCTTCTTCTTCTTCGTTTGGCACCATGTTAACTACCTCGAAAATGTGGTCGGAATTCTCGAAGGAGGAAGGTATGAGATTTTGCGAGATACAGCGTAAATAATCTAATATATAAAATTCTCGCGTCACAGTTTTCGTTGCCATACTCCTCCGAAACGGCTTGACCGATTTTGATGAAATTTTTTGTGCTTATCCGGTATCTATGAGAATCGGCCAACATCTATTTTTCATCCCCCTAAATGTTAGGGGTAGTCCACCTCTAAATTTTTTTTTTATTTTTTATGGCAAAACAACGTTTGCCGGGTCATCCGGTATCTATGAGAATCGGCCAACATCTATTTTTCATCCCCCTAAATGTTAGGGGTAGTCCACCCCTAAATTTTATTTTTATTTTTTATGGCAAAACGACGTTTGCCGGGTCAGCTAGTATAATAATAATATCTTTATTTTCGACCATTGAACCATGTTGTTAGTATGCTTAAAATAAAAATAAAAACTATGTTAGTGTAGAGAACACAAAACAAAAATTTAATTTAAATATTTTTTGGATCCACGCATATGCATTTGGACCCTATGCTTGACTATAAGACAGTCAGGCCTGTCCTTCTGGGGCACTGGGTCCAAGCACAAGTGCGTGTGCCCGGAGCCCCAGAGGGCGGCAGATATCTAAATTAATTTTTGTATTTACTAACATAGTTTTTAAGTCATTTGTATACTAACAATATTATGGGCAACAGCCTGAAATAAATAGATTTTATTTATTTTATTTATTCACAACCATCAGGATGCCATTGGTACTTCCCCTCACCCTAATCAGAGTTGAAGCTATACGCTTTCTTAAAATGCCGTGAAAGTCATCAACTCCTGCTTCCGCGAACATAGCGGATGCACTGCAGTATCTGGGGAGTCCCATCAGCATCCTAAATGCATTATTGTATTGTACGCGGAGCGCATTGACAGTCTTCCGCGTATAGTGGCACCACAGGCTGCAGGTATAAAAAGTCTGACAGAACGCCTTAAACAGGGTAATTTAAACTTGCCTTGAACACCTAGCAAACCTGCGAGCGACCATGTTACATCGGACTGCCAACGCTCTCCGCTCTCGCTCTATGTCATTGTTATCCGACATATCCTCAGTCACAACGTGCCCCAAGTACTTAAAATGCGGTACTTTGTTCAGTGTAGTACCCATAAGCCTAATTGGTGGTATAGCAGAAGAAGTTTTCTTACCAGCTCGAAAAACCAAGAGTTCACTTTTGGTCACGTTGGTTTAAGAGGCCATGTTTTATGGCATACGCTTCACACAATTGTAGAAGTCTACGCAATGCACTCACTGACGGACTCAGCAACACCATATCATCGGCATAACTTATTGTGTTGACCATATAACCGTCAATTGAACAGCCAACACGGGTGCCCCTAAGAACATCAATGAGCTCATTTACATATAAATTAAAAAGTACAGGTGAAGTTAGCCCGCCCTGCCTCACTCCACATTCCAGTACATATTCCTCAGATAGAGCCCCACACCATCTGACCTGGTTAATTTGATGACTGACTGTTGTATAGAACATAGGTCCAGCCCTGCGTTGAATATTGCTTACACCTTTGGGATGGTTCCGCTTAGTATGTTCTTGATGATTTGAACACTAAGCATCTAGAGCCTCTAAAATTACGTTCTCCGAAGATTTTTTTCCCTTATCCCTCCTTCTCCCTTCCTTCACAGGACCACGCGTACTGGTCTTTGGTGTCACCGATTTACTGTAGCAACTATTCCATAGCGATAAAAGTAATTTAGTGAAACTTATTTGTCGCCCCACCATAAAATGGAATTCCTTCCCAGCCTAAGTATTTCCTCCTTCTTACAACATGAGGTTCTTTAAACAAGGTGTAAAAAGCAACTTGCGGGTCGGCAATGTGAGGACGGCTTCAATACAATAACCAATCACAATAATTGTGCAGTTCGTCACTGAGGAGTTCTATGGGGTACCTCCGTAGTCCCCAATAATTTGCCCACTGACAGCTGCCTAACCAGCTTATTTCTTTCGTATGCGATACAATAACCACTTACAATATTTGTACTGTTCGTCATAATTTGACCACGTCTTAGACCAAGGTTAAACCAAACAAAATCATAGTAGTAGGATGACACCCATTGGAAATGGAAGAGAATATAACAAAAATAAAAAGAATAATAATTTATAATCTGCAGTCGGGAAGTTGAGGGGGGGGGGGGGGGGGTTAAGGGTAAAAAAATGGTTTACTTTTGTTGATAGTAGATGGCTAAAGATGTAGAATGTAGATGAGCTAAAGAAAATAGATGGTTAGCATCTACTTTCTTTGATTTCAGTACAATAACCAAATCACAATATGCGTACTATTCGTCATTGAGGAGTTTTGTTGTCTATTTCTTGTCTAGCTTCATTTAGATGTAACAACGTATACTGTTCATAAAGGAAGGCCATAATAGAGAGCTTTTAAGCTTATCATAAACGGTTTCTACAAAACAACTCAGTCGAGCTTGATTGCTAAATAAAAGCATAATGCTTCTTAAATCTTTCATATTTATATTGTTAGTAAAATATAAAATATATTAAATGTTTCATCAGGCATTTGTAATTATTAAATGTAAAACAAAACAGTTATCTCAGTGACAGTTTTGTACATATTGTGATTTATTAACTTTGTTTTTGGAAATGGTTAATAAAACAAATAATTTCTATCTTAATTTATTTTCTCAAATTATAATATCGCCTCCTATCTCATGGTTCTACCGCTTAATCTATCACAAGGGCATAAATATAGAAGTAAAACCACGTAATTTTTTAATTTACCACGGTACATTCAAAGCAACGGGTATCAAAAAAAAAAATATTCTATTGAACATTTACTTTACATTTAATTGTATAATTGTATAGATATAAATATATATACAAATATTTAAAAACATTATTAAATGTTTTTAAATAAGGACCAATAAGCTACCAGACCTTAGCTACCAAATTATCTTAAAATTACGTTATAATGAAAACTAACGACCGTGACATTTAAAAAACATTTTATGAACTACACGGGTATTACGTTTGAATGTTTAAATATCACTAAAAAAATCATGGAGTTGAGTACAGTGGAGCTCTCACAGACCATATCAGGCTAAAATCATTTAAAATGTTTACCATATTTTTCTATGGAACCATCAATTATACTACAGCAAAGTAAAGTAAAATTAGGTGATTTGAGTTAACAAGTAACATAGTAAGAATGTGACTGTAACTCAAATACACACACCTAAAACTGAGTTACAGTGTTTTTCCTTACAGGTGTCATTTTACTCTAACAAAAATATATTTCATCAAAGTAAAAGCTAAAAATGATGATTTTTTATTTTACCATAAGTATACTTTTGTGTTCAAAGTGCAGATTTTGTCACTATCATATTCCTATGAGATAGACGCTAAATGTTAATAAATAAATACCAATTAAGGTACATACCTAAATCGAAAATAATTCTATTCTTATACTCGTATCATTTAAGAATAAATTAATGACAGAGAGAGGGTGTTTTTTTTCTCACGCCATTATAATTTATTCCTTCAAACTGGATACATTACAACATTATTATATTTATTTTCTTTTTGATTTTTGTACTTTTTAGTACACTTTAAACTAGGTACTATAGTAGTTTCATTTTAGGTAGTCGACGCACTAATTTATCATATTTTTTTTTAATTAATAGGCGATCAGCTTAACTAGAAGTTTCACCTAGTAAACTATGAAAGTTCCCTTTTTTAGGAACTTTATTTCACAATGTTAACCTAATAAACGACATCAGTTTAAGATAATTTAAGAAACAAAAATTAAATGACTTCATATCATGGAATTTATACATTATAAGGGATATTTCTATTGTTGATTTTTAAACATTATAATTTCATGTCGTATTATCATATTGAAAACAGAAGATTAAATAAACACAGATACATTTTTAGTATTATACGAGTATTACTTATTTAATATTACGAATTTAAGTCATCATATTTTTGGTTGTATTCTTAAATGTTATCATAAAATTAATGCCTAGTATTATCACTTCAACCACACAGAAGAATTTACGGTTTACTGTCCCAATCGTTGCACTTGCTTAACGTTTTAAGCAGAGTTACCTGCCTAAAAACTAGACACTGGCAAAATCATAGCGAGAGCCATCAAACGAGAAATTGTATTGACTACGGAACAAGTTGGTCGTGTACATACCTACTTCGATTGGATTTTAACGAAAACCTACAATATTACCTTTTATTAATTAAGTGGGATGTAAGTACTATCTAATACTATAGTAGTTATAATAAAATATTTTATTACAATGTAATTTAATTCTAAAAATATTCATATCTTTATGTACTTCCAAAATTCGTTCCGTTAACGATTGCGACTATACATGTAACACATTTCCATCTTTCACGATATTGATACCTTTGAAAGGTATAACGATAAGTTGAATCGGACAATAAGCCCCGTGATCCTTAGTAGGTATTATTATTCCAATTACGCTTTATGATATAATGCAAACATTGGGCAACCTCACTGTAAATCTCCATAGGACCTAAGTGAGTAAGCTTCCCTTTAAAGATTAATTAAGTATTCGTAATGTTGAAAAAAATAAAAGTAAAGCAGGTTTTATAAACAGTTCGCAGGCAGTACATCGTTGAATGCTCTTAATAAAAGTATCTTTTCTTTGGTGTACAAGTACGAACTTTTCGGAGTGAACAGTGCGGAATCTGCAAAGGATTAGACAGAAGTAGAATCGTGAAGAGGAACAAAAGATCAAGACTACGAACGGCGATTTTTTCGGTATGGCTGTTAGAATTGCCTTACACAATGATTAATGACGAATGTCCTGTAGGACATCGTCATTGAGTTAACCTCAGTTCTCGCCCGCGACTTAAAAGGGGCGTTCGGGCGGACTTATGTTGCACACAAGGTGAAAATATTTGCTGACACATCTAACAATACGTTACGTTATGAACGTGTTGTACAGAAAAAATAATGTATAATAATTGATGGTATGCATCACGTACAGTATATGTAGTTAGTAGCCTACGTCAAGAAAATATTAATTGTTTTTTTTTTATACAATAATAAAAGATAAAGGTGTCATAGTCCGTTCGGATAACTCAGTTCTCGCCCGCGACTTAAAAGGGGCGTTGGGGCGGACTTATGTTGCATACAAGGTGAAAATATTTGCGGACACGTCTCACGATACGTTACGTTATGATCGTGTTGTACAGAAAAAATAAGGTTTAATAATTGATGGTGTGCATCACGTACAGTATAGTTTGTAGCCTACGTCAGGAAAATATTAATTATGTTTTTTTAAATAATTTGATAAAAGACAAAGGTTAACAATACCAAAAAAAGTCTCATCGGTAAAAAGATTTTTTTTATATTAATATGTGAAAAATATTTGAAAATGGCAATTGCTTGTGTCTAGGGCATGTAATATCGGAGGGTTTTCAATTCCGATACTGAATTTCGATTTTGGATCTCAATATCGGAATAGCAAACATTCTTTATAAATTACATACATTGGTCGTAATGTTGGATTGGATACGATAAAAAAATGTTTTAAATCAAATTCTTTAATTTGGTACCAATATTAGTTGCGGTATCGGTATTATTAAGATTAAATCACAGATTTCTCATTATTATCCTATACTTATTTATTACAATTTAAACTAACTCAGAATCTTATAATTTCAAAATATGCAAGCAAAATCAACAACAATTATTCAAAATGAGACTAGGTACGTTTATTTTTTAAACGCAACCAGTGACAAACGTGGCGCGTTCAAAAGCTTTATTTATATATAACTCAAATAAGAAATTTTTCTCTGATTCCGATATTACGATATTGGATCACTCAGTATCGTAATTGTAATATCGGAAATTTCGTTCCGATATTCCGATATTCATGCCCTACTTGTGTCCATATCTATATCACTTGCACTTGGTTTATCATATTCACTTGATATTGATAATTTATCTTTGAAATTATGCATTTCAACTAACATTACCAAATCACATTTTCTAAGCTTTCATCAATAGTGTCATTAGTATAGCATAGTTGTACCACACATGATTTGTAGGAGGTAACTTTTATGGTCACTTATTTTAACCAATTGCATACTATTTTGTAGGTAGAATGTAGAATTTTTTATTAGTCAGGTAATTTTTGCACCAGTATTTTATGACTTACTGTATCGAAGGCTTTTATTAAGTCAATAAAGACGTCTAGGGCTACCTGTTTTTATCGATCTTATTTTTTAATTTCGTTACTAGATCAATAGTTGCTTCAAGAGTGTTTGAATATTGATGAAGACCATAATGTTATTTATTGGCAAAAGTAAAAGTAGTAAAGTACATTTTCAAAAAAGCATTTTCGTTTTAAAAATAATAGTTGCGAATAGTGTCTGACCTGAGTATGAAGTAAGCCGACTCATCCCAGGAAAGTTATCTCGTATATGTGTTTCAAACTTTACGCGACCCGTTAAAATGAGTGGCAGATAACTGCGTGACCAGCAACCTGAGCTAGGTCAAAATTGCGCCTGCCGCCCGCTTCCCACGCCATCTTTATCGTATTTTCACCGTCGAGGACTAAGTTATCCAGCCGGATTATAGAATTATATCTCCTCATTGCAATCAAGGACAACATCAACGTCATAAATGTATATACAGTCAAAAATTTGTACACATTCCCAAGGCAACATAAATATCTGTACAGGTCCCTCAGCTACAACAATATCTAGTAAACCAAAGAGATCAAAAATATGTAAGCATTTCACCACGTCATGGTCATAGCGATACTGCAGCGGGTCACCATATAAACGAACCGAGCGCTTTAACCACCGCAGCCCCGTTAAGTATGTGTGTTAAGTTCCGCCATGGGTCCCGCTTACAAATAAACGGCTAATAAAAATTAAAAACGCTTAGTTTTTGCAATTAATGCTTGTTACTTGTGACTTAAACATCAACATACATAACTCTAGATTAGGTAAACAAATCTATAAAACAAGGCATATGCTAGCTAGCTGCATACACGCAATAATACTGGCAACACAAACAAGCCACTGCCTCTCAGAATAATAAAGCTTTGGTTATTGTTCTAAGCACTGCCCACTACTATGGTTCAATGTCATTGTAGTGTAAAAACTATTTGCCATATTATTAAGTGTGTGCAGTTGGCACGTGAAATCTTAAGCCGCTAACTCGATAATACCTTGATAAGTTGACACAAAAGTTCGGTAATTAAATTCGGTAAATAACTCTTATCTCCACACGTAAAGGACGTAAGTCGTTCAGTATGATGCAAAACCTCAGGCACAGATACATTTCTGAATGATTGCTTTTCAAGTATTGAGAGACAAGTGAGGAGCGAGGAAATAGAGTGCTTACCTTTTCGTAGTTACTGGCCATGAGCCCCAACGGGTTATACTGGTTCTGCATATCGTTGTATTGCATGCTCTGCGGCATCATGGTTGGTTGCATGGCGTGGGAGCCCTGTGGCTCGTACGGGGAATACATGTACGGGTGACCGCAAATGCTCTGTCCGTACCCCATGGAATGCACTGGAATTACAAAACAATGATTATAAATAAAGTTAACGTAAAATATTACTGAGGAGCTCATTAACGCAGTGGTTAACGTGCACGGTCTGCGATTGCTGAGGTTAAGCAACTTTCGCAAAGGCCGGTCATCGGATGGGTGACCAAAAATGTAACATCTCGAGCTCGTCCGTGCTTCGGAAGGCACGTAAAGCCGTTGTTGTTGCATTAGCAGTCGTTAAAAACCACCAATCTGCACTGACCTGCGTGGTGGTTTATGGCCCGTTCTCCCTATCCATCCATAGGGAAGGCTCGTGCCCCAGCAGTGAGGACATAAAATGAGCTGATGATGATGATGATGATGATAATGATGATGAAAATATTTTTAGCCATTGAAGTAGTATATTCCTGTCTTTTTAATGTAAAGGGTAGTGACTCCAATGATCGACACTATAAGGTCAGTGTTCGACAATATGTTCGTCACCATTTGAAATTTTGCGAGATGACATCTAGGAAGCAGGCTGTCTGTATTCAATAGTTGCTAAAGACTAAATTAGTTGCTGACCCTTATTATTATTGTTGTAATTTTTCATTGCTCTTCAATCTTATTCCAAGTACATAAAGTTCAATATTTGGTGGCAACATAGCTGCAATTGAAAGGGTAGGAAAACACTAGTGAGGCCTGATTTTTAATTGTCAGATAAGTTTTATCCAACGAATAACATTGTCATTGTGACATATTTCCTATAGAGAATCTGTCATTATGTCAAAAAATATTTTAATGAATTGGCTACCTACTACCTACGGAATTGTGTTCGGCTGTAGACACAAAACATGCCATAAATAAAAGAAGAACTCAGCCCTTACATATACAAGGTGCTTGATAATACCTGTATAATCCCGAATATGGCAGACAGGGTACCGTTCATAGAACCCTGGAAAATTATGAACATAACTGAAAAGCACCACATGGCCGAGATATTAAGGTTCTTTGTTACTAAGTAAAACTGTGAAGTGACAACCCTAGGTCAAGCTGATACGTTGTTCTTGGTCGTCAGACTCATGGTCAAACATAAACAGAAGTCGAAACAATGCAGGAACGACCAAATTTGTAATAAAATTTTGAGTTTTTTTTTTATGGAAAAGTAAGGCAATATGGTCCTTAACCACTAGACACAGAGGCAGTTAATATTAAACTAAAATTCGGGATTACACAGGTATAGGTCGCGTCAAAATTCTAGTCCTCTCTGAAGTTGCTTCGTTGCGCAGCTTTACAGTCAGGCCCTACCGCTTGTCCCCGTCTTCGCCCTACTAACGCCTATTTTTTACTACTGCGACGCGAATCGCGCCAACTTCAGAGGGGACTAGAAGTTTGGCGCGACCTATACCAAAGACCCTGTATTATTATTATCTAGATTTATAATGATTATTGCAAAGCGGTTGTTGTGGAGACCCTTAAGGGAGGCATTTATCCAGCAGGACGTCTTTTGGCTGAGTTGATGATGATGAGATGATGATGATGACGATGAAGATGATGATATCTTTATATCGTTTCGTTGCGGCTGTCAGATTTGTTTGTGTTAACCCTATAACATGTATAATTGACTTTCAACCTTATCATCAAGTACTTAGGGCGTCCGCTGCTCCGTGCGCCCGCTTAACGCGGCGGACGCTCTTAGAGATACAGTTTTAATAAAACCTCATTTAAGGAACATTATTAGTTCTTAAAAGAATAAACATCCTCAGCTTTGGTAGATTAGATTCCGGGTATTATTTAGCGACACATTATCATACTTACTTGAATTTCCAAACTCTTGTTGGTTGGCTGGAATGGCCGGGCTTGCGGCAACCATATTCCCGTTATTATAGTTCGCGTTCGGACCAGCTGGCATTGTCATGTTGGGCGCTGGACCGTAATACATTGGAGACATGGCTGAAAGGTAAAAAAGGATAATGAACATCTAGCTTATATTATTACTTACCAATAGCAACCAGAACAAAGCCACCTGAAATGGATCTCTTAAAGAATTCACTGTTCATTGACCTTAAGGATTTAAAGCGCTTGATTTTAAGAGTCAAATGGAGCCGAGTCATCTCCGAATAATAACTAAGTTCAAATTCGTCGTCGTCAGCGTCAACTGACAAAATATAAGTTGGTTTGTCTCTAAATAAGTCAAAACGCGACTTATCGGAAGTTCCCGTGGGTTTCTATGAATGAATTTGCTATGCTGCGATGATGCAACATCGTTAATCAAACGTCGAGATGAGACTTTGCCAGGAAGTAAAGAAAGCGTTAAATCATTATTACCCATAAAGTTATTACTACAGGCCTTGCATTTAGACTTTATTAATTAAGTTCTAATTAAGGCCTAAAGATAAGAGTTGTCGCCTCGAAATATGCTTTGCTCCCTCCGTGCTTCGGAAGGCACGTAAAGCCTTTGGTCCCGGCTGCATTAGCAGTCGTTAACAACTACCAATCCGCACTGGGCCCGCGTGGTGGTTTATGACCCATTCTCTCTATCCATCCATAGGGAAGGCTCCTGCCTCAGCAGTGGGGATATAAAATAATCTGATGTTGAACTCCGCTTTGGTAAAAACCGGGTCTTATTCAACGACTCTATCAAACTTACGTGAATTTCCAAACTGTTGTTGGTCGGCTGGGTTGGCAGGTGCCGCAGGAACCATATTCACGTTATTATAGTTCACGTTCGGACCAGTCGCCATTGGCATGTTTGGCGCCGGAGCGTAGTACATTGGAGACATACCTGAAAGATAAAAGCATAATAAAATTTCATTTCATTATTTTACCTACCAATAGCAACCCGAAAAAGGCCACCTGAAATGGATGTATAAAAGAATTCACTATTCATTGACTTTGAGGACTTGAAGATTTTGCTTTTTGTTTATGTGTAAGCAAATGAATCCGCTTCGCTTGATGTCTAGCGTCAAGTGGAGCGGAGTCCATGGTCTTGCATCAGTATTTATTTTGTTCACTTGTGTCATTGTTAAATAAGTTTGTGTCATATTTAAGCTAATGTGTTTTTATTTTCCTTACTTTTATTAAATTATTCGTTGTAGGTAGGTATATGTTATGCCTGAATTTACTAGAGTTACGTTATCTATCCCGTTGCAAATTAAAAATCTCTTATGTGTCTTTTGGGTCAAAAGAGGTTTTATACTTACCTCTAATTTATTTGTTTGAATACATTTTTTCTCTACATAATAATGTCATTGTTTAAAGAAAATGTTACAGGAAAAAGTTTTATTAATTTCTCTATGATACATACTTTTGTCACGTAGGAGATATTAAATTTCCAACGACGCTATATTGCGCTATAAATAATAATTATATAATATAATACAATTCTTTTTTAATTAATTATTTTCTACATTTACTATAAGTTAAAATAGTTTGTGTTTGTGTTATTTAATTTATATATTATTAAATCTATAAAATCAGATTGTTTTTTAAGCTGAGTGTTTATATAATAAGTTACGTTTAATGTATTTTATAATTTTCTACTTTGCTATCGAATTGGGAACTACTGTAATGATAGTATTAAGTTAAATAAATAAATAAATAAATAAATGTTCTTCGCCCAGAAACAGACATACAAGTATAAAATGAGGTCGAATATCTCAATAACTACTCAAGCTGTACGTGAAATCATAGAAACCACAGATCTAATATGTAGAAGTAGATGAAGTGAAATGAAAAATATTTACTCAATTTAGGCACAATAGTGCTCTTATGAAAGCAGAGAAAATGTATATACTTACATACGTATATAATAAAATAATATGAGTACACACAATAAAAATAACAATAAATAATTTAATAAACTATACATACATACATACATACATACATCACGCCTTTTTCCCGGAGGGGTAGGCAGAGACCACCTCTTTCCACTTGCTGCGATCCTTACAGACTTCTTTCGCTTCATCCACATTCATTAGTCTCTTCATACACGCTCGTCGGTTTAGGGTACTCTTGACCTGACCTTTTTTAAGAAGTTCCCCGATTTGATCCAGGTACTTGCGTCGAGGCCTTCCCCTACCAACATTTCCATCCATACTCGCCCTATATATACTTTTAGTCAGCCTGCTTTCCTTCATCTTCTCAACATGTCCGAACCATTTAAGCATTCCTTTTCCAACCCTAGTCACTATATCTTCTTTTACACCACAACGTTCCCTAATCACACTATTCTTTATCCTGTCACTTAGCTTGACTCCAATCATACTTCTTAACGCTCTCATTTCTACTGCATTTACTTTGCTTTCTATATATATAGAATAAATAAAATAAACTATACATCATATTTAATGTGATTCTACTGATGTTTCGGGAGGTAAATTCTAAGAAGTCCAGCCCAGCAAGAAACTTAGTAGCTACTCTTTTTAAATCAAGAGTAGTTTATAAAAATGTACTTAATACAGTGTGACACAGCATGTGCAGGCGAGCAGATTCTAGGATGACCACGCATTTTTATCATTGAGATAATAATCAACTTTATAATAACCTACTAATTTAACTAACTAACTAACTAACCTAAGACATGCTTTTATTTCAGTCTTAAACTTATTCAGCGTAAAGACACTTTATTGTATATTTCTATACATTTCCCTACATATGAATAACCGACCTATGAGTCGGAACCTTTGGAACGGTAAGTTCGTTTTATGTGTGTGTGTACGTTAAAATTTCGAACAGACTTAAGTTTTTATACACTTAAACAACATTTTCACAAATATACTGAGAAGTTAATAAATTAATCTGTTTAAATAGATCCCTTAGGTGACAACTTATTCATTTGTCACCTTAATGTATATGGTTATGAGTGGTTTACATTCAACCTACGAACTAAAATGAAAGAGGTCCTGCCTTTTTCTAAATTATTTAAATTTGAGAAACATATAGTGCTACAAGCGTCATCGTCAGCATCAACTGACAAAATATAAGTTTGTTTGTTTCTGTAGAAGTCAAAACGCAACTGTTATCCGGAGTTGCGTCGCGTGCATTCCAATGAGCGATATTGACTTGCTGCGATGATTCAACACCGTTAAAAATAAACATCGACATAAGACTGCACTTATTTGTCAAGAAGTAAAGAAAGTATTAACCCTTTCAGTCAGAGGGACGTATATTCCCACCACATCTTGAACTTTATTTGATTGAGATAAGGTTGAAAACCAATAAAGTATTCAAACATGTTCTGTCTGTTAAAGGGTATAATTATTGGCCGTAAAGTGAGATACAGGCCTTACATTTAGACTATACTGATAGAGTTCTTAACGCCTTGAAATAACGCTTGTTATTTCAAGGCGAATTGACGTCTTTAACATTCCCTTGGCCGAGGGTAAATACACACCTGGCAATCCTGTCATGGCCGCCTTTGTTGGTACCACTACAGGGCTCATGATCGGCACTGTATGAGCCTGTATGCCCCTTACGTACGAGTTCGTGTTGTTCAGTTGTTGCGTTTTGGGATGATAGCGTATGACAGCTATAGATAAACAAAATTAAAATTCTCATTAATGTTGCAGTAAAATTATTGTTTTTAACATATTTTTTTGTTTTTTTTTTATACTGTCATACAATTTCTTTTTCTGCAACTATAAATTGTAAATATTTTAGCCACTTTAGAAATTAGTTAAGGCAAGGTGTTTTCTTTTGTTTTTTCTTGCTATAACATATTATTTTCTTACAGACTAACAAACATTTAGGGTGTAGGTATAGCTTTCTACAATGTTCTAAACATCACATTGATAAGCAACATTAGTTGGGGATCTACACGCATTAATTTTACATATAAATCATATATGTAACATTATTAATGATGATGATGATTATGAACTTTTCAAATTTGTTCTCTACTTGCTTTAGGCATTTTAAAGATATACTCAGTGCTTTAGTATTAATCACGCAAGCTTATAGATTTTTTTTGGTATATTGGTGCGGTTAGTTTAAACGTTTAGCCAGTATCAAGTAGAAAGGTATTGAAAAATATGTTTATTGTTTTATAATATATGATAATGAACAGAGATAGGTGAGAATAGGTGGTACAATTAAGGGTTTCAACTACCTTACATGCTACATAAGTATTGATATGGATAAACCATTAGCCATTTTTATTCGTAAGAATCTCGTAAATTCATAGATATATAATATCGAATGTATGGCATGGCATTAAGATGTCGTTATGAAATACCGCAAAATTGCATTACCTATTCCTATAACTGATAATGACGACAGTTGATAACAGATATTCTCCCCAAAATCCCTTAAGTATCACTTCAGATGCAGTACTTTCCCGAGTTCTCACGCGGGCTTCTTGAGAGAATTTGACAACTGTTATATAACTGTGTCTTACATTTTTGAACGTAGCTGCCAGCTCTGGGGTCCCGGGTGGTTTCTACTAATTTTATAGAAATATCTTTAAAGAGTTTGTGAGCAACCGGGCCCCATGGACCAAATGCCACTACCCCAAACAGCTCAAATATGAGATCCTAAGTCAGATTCTCATACTTTCGCCGTTTGAGGTTCTATGCATGATTTGCAGCCACGCCAACGCTAACAGAGGTGCTTGGAATGAGGGACGATACAAGCGTGTCGACACAAGTAGCATCCCATACCAGAGCCCGTCCCACTAGGGTCGTCCCAAAGGTTTTGGGAAGAGGTGTTTGTGGGATATTCGGAATTCGGGCAAACTGCACTCCAGGCGGCCTTGGCCTCGTCCAAGTGAGAAACCAAAGGGGAACACAATGTGTTTTCCAGTATCTTGTTGATAGTGGTTGAGTAACATGGACCGAAGACAAGAACGTGCAAAAATACAAGTATATAACTCATAGCTTGTTTTCAAGGAAGCTAAAGGCTATTTCACACCGAGAAACCAAGAAAATTATAAACAACCTTTTTGATTTGCTTATTAGTTGTTCACATCCATCCAAATAGTTTAGAATAAGGACCACACTATACTTTTTTCCCAATGCAAAATAAAGAACTAAGTATCTTCCTTTTTTACATTTATCTCTATAATGGGCTTTTTATTTTATTTTTTGTTTCTAGAGTCTTTTATGTTTTCAAAATCTCTGCAGTTTTAAGAAAAACATTGGTACACTTTAAATATCTCATTATTATAGAAGAATATGATTATAAATAGTTTACTGTCAGCTGCCGAGAGTATTCATAATATTATTATTGTCAGACTAATACGTAAGCTACTGCCGACTAACTGCTCAGCAGTTTGCCAGAATATAATTATATTATATTAAAAGTGTAACTATGAATTTATTAATAATAAAAAAACATAATCAATAGTTAAAACACTTTAGAGAAGAAATCTCTCATTCAATTATCAAGCTAAGGTAGTCAATAACTTTATCATAATTATAAAACAAACTTCAATAACAGCTAGCGCTTTCTAGTGTGTTTATAATCTTCTTGTAATATCACATGAAATCCTTTATTTTTCAACACTTTTGTCTCCATTTCTGAAGTTGTTTAAAATTAACAAATATTATCACAACATTTACTATCATAGAGCTGGAATCGGATCTTCCACCATGAACTACAGCACTTGGGAAGACCGGACCATGGCCCACATCGCTGGTCCTGATATAACCCCCCAATTTGGGGGCTATATCATCTGTTATAACCCCCCAATGTGGGGGGCTATATCACCTGTTATAACCCCCCAAATTGGGGGGCTATATCACCTGCTATAGCCCCCCAATGTGGGGGGCTATATCACCTGCTATAACTCCCCAATGTGGGGAGCTATATCGCTATCTTACGACAAACGGGACCAACGAATTAAGAGCGTTTAAAAAATTTGATATCCATAACGTTCGAAGTTTTAGTCCCAACTTTCTATGACGGTTTACACACACTATAGGAAATTGCATTGCATTAAATTGACCAAAACTGTTTCTTGTGTCCAACTGATTATTTAGATCTCTGTATTTTCCTCAAGCTTAATTCTTTTCATAAAACTGGTTTATTGGTTAAAAAATTGGAATTTCGAAGTATGTATGGGACTCTCTCACTTCACCAGCTCATTTCATGTCCCCACTGCTGGGGCACGAGCCTTCCCTATGGAAAGAAACACCACAGAGAGAACAGGCCATAAACCACGCGCGCAAAGTGAAGATTGGTGGTTGTTAACGACTGCTAATGCAGCCGGGACCCACCAGCCTTTCGCGCACAAAGGACCTCCAGATGAAAAATTTTTGGTAACCCATTCTATGATAGGCTCTTGCGAAGCTTCCTTAACTTCAGCAATCGCAGACCGAGCGCGTGAACCATTGCGCCATCGATCTTATTCCTTGTATGGGATATCAAAATGTATAAACGCTCTTAAAGTGCCTTCTGAAGCACGAAAAAGCTGGAAATATTAAAATATTCCATACTATGCAGTGTTTCTTTTTTAACTAGGACATTATGAGAAAGTCCGATAACAGAAGAGATACAGAGAAACTGTCTTAGGAACCATCAAGTCTTTTTTTGTGAAAACCATTTTGGCATAGTAAATTTTTCGGTCAATCGTTAATTATACATAAAAAAATTTTTTTTACTACAACTTTTACTAACGTACAATTTAGTACAAAGTGTATAAGAATAAAAGTTGATCCGGATTAAAATAAAAAGATCAATGGACTTACTATGATGTAGAACTCACACTTGAACAAAATAATTTGACCATAACAATTTTGGCATACCCAAATTGGCATAGCCAAAATTGGCTTTGCCAAAGTTGTTTTCACAAAAAAGACCTAAAGGTTCCTAAGACAGATTCCCTGTATCTCCTACAGATTCAGATATTCCCATCGTGTCCTAGTTTTAAAAAAACACACTTTATACTCGTATAAAAAGAAGTCCTGACTCACAGACTTGATGACTCCTCAACGTACCACCCGGACTGCTGGACCTAGCTGAAATATTGCAGGCAGACTCCTTTTTAGGATATGGGCAAGAGATGAGCTGAGATTTTGGACCAAGTCGCGGATGGTAGCTAATTATATATAATTTAGTCACCGTGATCCGGTGTCTTGTCACATCCCAACTTGAACGCTTAAGCTTATAGCATATCATAATTCCATTTAATAATCAGTCATTTCAACACTTCATATAAAAAAACATTTTTTTTTCATTTTTTTACATATTATCTTAGAATATAAAAGATTTCAACTCAAGTCCAATGCATACTGTGCATACTGGCAGGTTGCCATTTCATTATCAACCTATCTCAATCCACTGCTTGACTTAGGCCTCTCCTATTGTGCGCAACTGTGTCCGATCTTCGGCTCTCCGCATCTAATATAGTAATTTACCTGAGAGTTACCCTTTTACTGCAGCACACATATACCTCAGAGTGACATGCAACATTATATGTATGATGCATCTGACGTACATTCGATAAAAAGTCACTTAAAATACCGCTGATTCCTACAAACTACACTATAAGGAAGACTAAAAGGATCTTTCAATTTAGCAGTTTAATGTCGGACTGCTTCCTTGCGTTCTTATACAGGATATTTTTTTTACCAGTGCGCAAATTTACTGGAGCGACTCAGAATCGGTAAGTAAACAACTTTCTCTAGAAATATGTTAAAAAATTTTGCACTTCCCATACTTTAGCGATAGCCTGATTTGTATGAAGTCTCAAATTTTTTAACATATCTCTACCTATGTTACTATGCGAAAGTTGTTTACTTACCGATTCTGAGTCGCTCCAGAAAATTTGCGCACTGGTAAATAAATTATCCTGTATTAAACGCAGGGGCACGAGTGTCGCACGCCTTTGATTCAAATAAATACAGGGCGGGAGTCGTCAAACTTTTTTTGGGAGAGTTTGCCGATTTATGCGGCATTTTCAGCGTCACCAGACTTTCTTGGGGGCGGCGAGAAACTTAAGAGGGTTCCTCAAGCCGTGTGATCAAAACTCCGAAGGGAATGGCATCACGTACTAGTGCCTGTCCCTGTTTCGTACTAGATTTTCCGAGGGAATCGGATCGGAGATCGTCGGACAACCAAACGTCTAAGTTGAAAGAGCCTTAAAGAAAGTAGTTTGGTTCACAAGTTACCTTTATGTGGAGTTACAAAATGTGTGGGCTGTCTCCATGGCTGCCTCTTTTGAGCATGCTACAAGATACATAAGTTTTTCACTCACCAACTGGTGAGCCGTTAGATGGGGCCTCAGTCTCCGATGTGCAGGTTTCAGCAGGTATTAATTTGCGGCGAGGCTGCCGCAACGGTGGGCAGTGCAGTTTGTGGGGCACACAGTCCTCGTCACTGGCCTTCGTCATTCTCTTTACGCCATGCATCTGGAAAAGTGAAGATACAAGGTGAAAAAAATGATGTGACATCATAATAAGAGCTCACCCTTGTATATGTATTTTATAAAGTGCAATTAAAAATGTAAGTTCTATGTACAATAAAGGATTCATTATGATGTTAGTGAGGCTTTTACATTTTTACTTTACCTATGATAACTAGTTGTTTTTTTTGGGGGGGGGGGAGTTTGATGTTTGCCGCTTTAGGGCATTTTCAGCGTCACCTGACTTTTCAAGCCGTGTGAAACGAAGCACCGTCAGAGGTTTTCTAGAGGAAATGACATCACGCTCTAGCGTATCCCCGTTTCCTACTAGATTCTCCGAGGGGCTCGGATCGGATCGGGCTTATGATATTAAACGAGGTACGTTGCCATACCTTTCTCTCGATCGGCTCTGGCGTGAGTGCGCCGTCGGCCTCGGTCGGCTGGTACGAGGCGTTGCATCTTGCCAAATGTTCCATTTTCTTCCTCTGCCTGTTCTCGTTAGTGTTCTTCCCTCTCTCCATTTTAGAATGATTACGCATCTCGCGGTGCCACTTAACGAGTTTTTTCTCCATTTCAGCGTTATGTCTAAGAGTTAACAAAATATTTACTATAACTTCGTTATTGTACATACATAATAAAAATACATTTAAAAATAACACAAGAAGGACATAGAAATGGCGATTTAGTTATAAAATTCTCTTCCAGACAGATTTGGAAGGATAAGTTATATTTTAAATAGAGATTGGGCCGGCCGACGATGTTGCACTATAAAAACCAAATACAAAAACACAAATTTTATAGCACAGTTATATTAAGTTATAATATGTACCTACATATAATAAAAAAGTTAAATATAATGCGGAAGTGCGTATGTTTGTGTGTCCTTTCTTCACGTAGAATACTCTTTTATCTTCGCTAAATAGAAGATGAGTAAAAAAATATTGTTTCAATAATATACTTAATATTCTGAGGCAGTACTGTGGCAACACCTGCCACTAAATAGCGCCATAGTGGTTCAAACTTTAGCCAACATATCCAAGAGATGGCGCTGTAAACGCAGTTCTATTTATTTTTGTTTGAGTAGCCAAATGGCTCCACTTGATGTTAAGCAGAAGCGGAGTCTAGATGCGGAGACAAATTATTAGAGCAGGATTGTTTAAGAGTCGCCTTATTTTTGACGCCTCACGACTGACTCAGTCTTTTAGTCCCCAACCTTTAGTCATAAGACTAGCATCTTTAGTCGAAGTCTTTTAACTTAAAAGAAGGACTTAAATGACTGGCGACTCATCGGCTGGGGACACGAGAGTCGTAAGGCGTGTGTTGATGCAACTAGTGCTTTGCTTACGCATGGAATTCTCCAGATACTTATTCAAGTATTCTCCTAACAACAAAAGTATGAAAGTACCTTCACTCATTAATATACAGTCTTAGAATAATAACGCCTAGAACGATAGTGTCAAACAAAGTTCGTCAAAATATTGAGGCACAAAATACTCCGTCGTGTGCGTCAGCAGCTTGTCATTACACACACAACCGTACGAATAAATGTTGCAAGTAAAATGGTAATTTCCCCAAACTCGGGGTAAATTACTAAACTCTTATCTTGTTTCATAGTTTAAAAATTGTATTGTTGTTACATATGATTTTTTTAATTACTTCAATTTTTTTATGTGAAAATAGCCACAAAGTCAATAGTTTTGTAATTGTCTTCTATAATTATTACATATTATTTTATTATATTAACGGCATACATTAATAATATTAACTGTTATATACATTAAGATGTTTTCATTTAAATTTGTGATTATTATTTAAAAAAAGTAAAAATTGTAAGGTTCATACATACCACAGACTGCCACTTCTCTCTTAAACTATTTGGAAGCATAATTTTATCTCATTATGCATTGAATATTATTTCGAGCCTTTAGCTAACTAAAAGATAAGATAAGATGGCGGTGAAGCTACGACTACCACAATTTTCATATCATTAGCTACTTATTTAAAGATACTTACATATAACACGAAAACATATACATGTAATGTTATGTAAATGTAACAATGTTTGGTGATAAATAAGAATGCCAATATTTATTCATTTACTTTATTGCACAAAAATCAGTCTTATCAGAAAAAATTACTGTTATAACATTTTTTCAGCATGTCAGTTTAAAATCCTTGTAGCTGTAACTATTTTCTAAATAACTGGTGCTTTGATAACAGCAATCGTAATAAATTGTCTTTCTTGGACTCTAGACCCAAGTCTAGTTTAGTCTAGTTTTTTTTTATTTAGAGTTGTTTTTATCCAAATAAAAACAACTCTAAATAAAAAAAAACTCAGAACACAAAATGGGGTAAAAGTTTTCCTACATCTAGCAAAACATACATGGAATGACATATTACAAATTTACGAACATTAATATCGTGTTTTACGAAATAATAGACATTGATTAGCTGTTTTTACAGGTGAAATGTAATCTTAGCATCCTTTTTGCTAGATTCTGTCTTGTGGCAGCATTCTTTGATGGCACAAATCGTCATTATAAACAAAAATCGCGGAGCTGCTTACGACACAACGTGACCTTGGATACTAGCGAGCCGTTCGGCCAACCAAGCCACATATGGCTTGGTTAAACTTGCCTCAATCGCCGTGCGCGTACTCGGCTTCTAGGCGTTATTATTCTAAGTATACAGTATAACCTGCCTCACCTGACGCAAATGGCTAAAGATATATTAAGCATTCCAGCATCCAGTGTTCCAAGTGAACAAGTCTTTTCTAAATCTGGCAACCTAATCTCTAAAAAACGTTGTGTATTATGTGATACATGCATCAGAGCGTCAATGTGTCTATCGTCATGGATGACTTTTTTGTAGTTAAAATATTTTTGGTTTTCTTATTTTCTTTACTTTTTGATATTGTTTTGTTTATAATAATATTTTGTTTTGATGATAATCATATTAGAACAAGATTTAAATCAGATACATTTATTTTTATTCATAAACCTCACGTTAATAATCCATTAAATACAAAGTTACACTTCATTAATTAAAAAAAGTAACTCATTTCGACCAAAAGAGTTTTTAATTATAATTATCACGATTTACTTAAAAGTCAGTTCTTTTGTAAAGGACTGTAGTCGTTTAAGCTTTTTAGTCATTTAAGTCGTTTTATTCGACTAGTATTATACATTAACCGACTGAGTCATATTAATTAAGACTAACAGCTACAGTCTTCATTTTAGAGCAAAGTCGTGTAAAAAGAGGCGAGTCTTATTATAAACGACTAAAGGACTCGAGTCTCTTTCATCACTAGAACACAGTATTAAGCTCTATTGAATATCTATATATCTACCTAGTGCAAGTTCTATTCACCTTGGTTACTTAAACGAAAAGCGAGATTTTGTATGGCAAAATTCACGCTGACCCAGATTCACGCCGACAACTTCTCTGCGATTCCCTTCCTTTATAAAACAACATAATTTCATGTGAAACTGAATGAATGAGGATGAATCCTCATCTATACTAATATAATAAAGCTGAAGAGTTTGTTTCTTTGTTTGAACGCGATAATCTCTAGAAAAACCAGTCGGATTTGAAAAAATATGTTTGCATCTCATAGCCCAAATGTTATAAAGGCTATAAGCTATTTAACATCATGCTACGACTGTTAAAGAGGTCAGAAGAAACGCTAAGCGAATACGAAGTACTAGCCCATTCGGGCGACGCGATGCGACGCAGTGGGTCGGGGAACTGCTACAAGAATAACCGGCTCGGTGCAAGACTTACTTAGTAAGAACAGTTTCGGTGAGCCGCACTGTGTGGTAGTCTTCGGAGGCGAAGATCCTGGTTGCCGGCCCGATCAAGGTGTTCGCATCGCTAGCTTCACTGGAGCTCTGAATTGCTGGCGACAGGGAGCTGCCGGAATAAAGACGAGGTCTTAATACACCAACATTATGAATAAAATATATATTAAGTATATACATTTGGATCTAACTTGCATCCAAGCATTTTCTATATATTATATTAAATACGGTAAACGTACCGTCTGACGTCACGCCACCTGTTTTCGACACCTCAACAGTTTTATATTTGGAGTTTCAACACATGTTCATGTCATTTGGTATGCTCGCAGTAGGCATTTCTATTTGACATGAATATAAATAATTGGGTAACTCGATTATTTTGTCTTAATCAAGAAATGGAAAATTGTCTGCAGTTAAATAATAAACATTATATATTTGTAACATTCTATACCGAGGAGCTCGATGGCGCAGTGGTTAACGCGCCGGTCTACGATTGCTTAGGTTATGCAACCGTCGCAAAGTCCGGTCATCCGATGGGTGACCATTTATTTTATCATCTCGAGCTCCTTCGTAATGCACGTAAAACCGTTGGTCCCGGCTGCATTAGCAGTCGTCAACAACCGCCAATCCACACTGGGCCCGCGTGATGGTTTATGGCCTGTTCTCCCTATCCACACATATCAAAAATGTCTAAGAATCAAGTACATTTTAAAGTATCGTTTATAAAAATAATATTTTAACTTTTTCGGATCGTTATTGTTTCTTTTTAGTGAATTTCACGATATGAATGAATAATATTTCTTTACATTGTTTAAATATGGAAAATTAACTGTTAATCTGAATTTCTCTATAAGAGCGTAATGGCAATTTTATAAAAGCAGTACAATTTCTGCACTGGAAGTGAAAAAATTTGCAACGATATAGAGCGACGGCGTCATTTGACAAGGGAAGAGATGTTGAGAGCCGTTGGAATGTTTTGAGCTGGTTCTGTAGCTGCCACCATTGGCACTACGCAGTGTCATAGGGCGCCTCTGAACAAGCTATCGTATCACGGGCAGCGTGGCCGGGCGACATGGAGGAAAATTTCGTATCACCACTCGAAGACAAGACCGGTACATCCAAAATACTGCTCGACGGAATCATACCATGACCGCTATGATGTTGGCCACAAGGCTCCACAGCGCTTCAGGCTTGCTGATAAGCGACCAAACCATCCGGAATCGTTTACGCGAAGTGCGTCTGCGTTCCCGAAGGCCGCTGAGGGTTCCACCCATAGCACCCCACAATCGTAGGGCCCGTTTACAATGGGCTCACGAACACCGAAATGGGGAGGAAGAAGACCGACTCTGTGATCTGTCTCTGATGAATCACGTTTCGGTATGAGGTCGGATACGAGACGCACTCTCGAGTTTGGAGGACCTCTGGACGTCAAGAACGCTTGAGATTTTGTCAGGAAGTTTATCCATATGGAGGGGGAACAATCATGGTTTGGGCCGGTATTTAGGTTGGTGGAAAAACCGATCTCATTTGGATCAGGAGTAACCTCAATGCTTAAATCTACGCAAAGAGGATTGTTTCAGATGTGATCATCCTCTTGCGATGCGAGGCAGATTGGGTGATTCGTTTCGACTAATGCATGACAATGCGCGTCCACACACGGCTAGAGTCTTAACACGCACTCTTGCGTTCTTGCTTTTTTTTTTTGCCAATTAGGTGACGACCTTAACGTAAGCAAATTTTCCCCAATTTGTTAAAATTGCATTTTTTCTAATTGTTTCAACATAATAGGGATAAAATTGTTTACTAAAACATAAAAAATAGAGCAAAAAGCCAGTCTGGAAAACCAAATTACGTAAATATTATTAGAAAAAAAATTAATCGCTAAAAATGTACTTGACCCCTAGACATTTTTGATGCGTGTATATAGGGAACAGGGCTAGATACCAGTACCAAAATACCGGTATTTTTGGTACCGGTATCAAGCCCTGGCGCCACCCCGGACTCAATTACTATGCTCTTTCGCTCGCACTTATGTAAAACGCCTATTTGCTCTTAGCATTAGAACACCCACATTATAACGATCAAATGTTTAATACCTGTATAATCGATACCGGTACCAACTCGAGTAACGGTACTGCATCAAGTTAATTGAAACCGGTATCTGTAAAGTACCGGTATATATGAATACCGGTACCAACTACAGTACCGGTACTATATCAAGGTCTACAGACCTTGCATTACCGGTATCTGAAAATACCGGTATTCCAAGCCCTGATAGGGAAGGCTCGTGCCCCAACAGCGGAGACATTAAATGAGCTGGTAATGATGATAATTCTATATTACGTATATGAGTATATTTTACTAACAACTTTGCAGAATATATAACTTTTTCTATAAAAATGCACGTAGTCATCCCTATATAGTGTAAACAATTGGGTATTTTACCCTACAACGAACTCTGAAAGCCTAAAGTTTTTCAACTTACGACGAATAACCAGTTTGTGCAGTGTTATTCACAGCAAACGTAGATTCTCCCGCCATAGTCTGGTAGTCTTCTAGAGTGAAGGGCTGGTGACTATCAAAGTATCTAGAAAATAAAAAAAAAATGTTATCTTATATATAATTAAAAATATATATAATTTTTGAACAAATTACAAATTGGTAATACCTATAATAAAAATAAAAATTAACTTTCCTACACTCACACCAATTATGAATATGAAACACGTTAAATGGTTACTAGACAACGGATAAACATACTTAGAATACTTAAATACATACTTATTATACATAGAAAACACCCAGACCCGAGACAATTTAGAAAAACACTAATTTCTAAATTGACCCGACCGGGGATCGACCTATGATTTGTCATTGTAAAAAGATATCTATTTAGAAAGTCGTAGTACGGTCTTTTTGGGAAAAAAACCTAACAGGTACCTACTAAGTCATCATTACTCATCACAACGCTAATTGACGTATTTGTGTTGCAGTTGTTTACGCAAATAGAAATTAATTAAATAGCTAAACATTCATTTAAATGTTTTTGCATGTCCACAGTTATTTGCGGCATATTATGCTTTATAACACTACTGATGACTGAGATATCTGTTGATTAAATAACATTAAAAAGGAAACAGATATGTACCTCTGAAGATTCTCGTTATAATTGAGTTGATTATAACTAGGTGGCGTTTCAGTGCTACACTTGCTGTCATTGAAATCGTGGTGTGGTGATATGCCGCCCAGCATGAAATCCTTGTCCTGTAAAGTTCAGAAAAAAAGTTATGAAATTTAGCTCTTATTATCACACGACGGGCGCCACGCGCGACTTCGTTTGCATAAACACCCGTATTCCGCGAAAACTTCAAAAATGTCCTTTTTACCGACCCTTTTGCCGACGTCATAAAAACAGCCTGTCTTCGGTCTTGCGGTTTCCGGTTTGGGCTATGCGATGTTGTTCGGTCTTTAGTTAGACAGGATTTTTTTTATATAAGTAAATAGATAGATAATTATGCCTCTATCAAACCGCTTGCACCAGACAGGTGTACGACTAACTTTTCCGTTTTGTACCAACTCATTATTCCACTTTCCTCCTCAATGAAGACGTCTGCTATAAGCTTGTCGATGTCTTTAAAGATGAATATTCTGGTTTCAGATATCGTCTCAGGAGGCCCAATCAAATCCTAGCCAGAAAGTCGCACAGATAGTGTCGTACAAACTCCGTTTCATCTGCACATGCCTTACACAAGCAAGCTGTAAAGTTGTAAAGTTATCTAATATCGACGGTCAGAAACTCAATTGGCGTAAGGGACATAGGGCTAAAAAAATGTATTTGAATTAAGTGTACTTTATGACACAACGTTGAAGATTATCATCAAAATATTGCGTGGTGTAAGGGACCTTTTTAAAGAGATTGCTAAAAATTAAATATACAGAATGATAGAGGAGAAAATGTTGAGTAGTATGGTGCAATAACTTTTTTTTAGCCCTATGTCCCTTACGCCAATTGAGTTTCTGACCGTCGATATGTTTATTTGCTACAAATTTACTTACGTAGTTATTTTGGTCTGTGTCTTGTATTTCCAGACAAAGTTCGTCAGGGACCTTGGGCTGATCGTTCAAAAGGCTTTCCATAAAATAAGCGAGGTCTTGGCAACGCTTAGTCATCTGCTGCTTGGCGAGCTCAGCAGGCTTTGTTAAGACCTACAAAAAAAACATGAACTCAGGACCGTGAACGGTTTTGGCGTACTGTCGATAATTGAAATAACTTATAACCTAAAGATTCCCCTTTGATTGGCCAAGCTAATGCGCTGTGCGAAAAAATGACCTGATCTATAATGTTATTATAACATTGTTTTCAAAAGGTGAGATGTTAACAGACAGAACACGTTTCAATATTTCATTGGTTTTCAATCATATCTCAACCAAATAAAGTTCAAAATGTGGAGGGAATATGCATCCCTCTGACTGTGAAAAGGTTAAAGGATAGAAAGACAGATAAAAGCATATAAAGAAGGAGTGTATGTCTCTATTCTAAGACTTATTCTTGTTGTAAACGTTAGAGACCTAGACTTATAAACACATTACAAACGGAGTCTACATGGTTAAAGTCCGGTGACGCTGAAAATGCTGCCTAAGGCTATCAGCAAACTCTAGAAAAAGACTTTAGGGTGTCTGTGTGCGCATTTAGCTGCTATAATTTGAATACGGATTATTTTGTTTGTAATCCTCATCTTGTATGATAATTAACTAGCTTCGTAAAAGTTAAAGTAGCTATATCTAAGTTATTGTAAGTGTAGTTGTCAGTTTCTTAAAAATATCAATGACTTATTGAAAAAATGTGGGAGGCCTTTGCCCAGGAGTGGGACAGCTATGGCTGATATAATTAAATAATATAATAGTATTGAAAATGTGTACCTCATTCATTGTTTTGACAATGCTCTCCCTCATTGCTTGTTGTTTCTTTTTGTCTTCATCATTATTTTTCGTCACCTTTTCCGCCTCAGGAGTTTGGAACACGTCCGGATTGCATGGACCCTAAATTATAGAATAACAAATTTATAACATTGTTTCTGTTTTTTTATTATTTTCAACTCACTCGTTTTAGTACTATTAAAAAGTTATATTGTAATTGAGTTTGGACAAAAGAAATAAATGTTATTTAAATTAAAAAATAAGAAAAAGTAACTTACACTGATGATATAGTGCTTTCCAATGATAAATTCCAGTTTCCTTGACCACGGGTTTATGAAAGAGGACCACTCTGTCTCAAGTTTTACGTAATCGTGGTTTTGAGTCATCATCCTAAAATTATTCGATTATTACAGTCAGACTGTCAGTCACAACATTATTTACTAAGAAGTGTCAAACATAAAACGATCTGAAACCTTTATGATTAATTATTAAAATTAATTGAAGTTAAAGAATTACAAATAACCCCAAAGAGGTAACTGAATTCCCTCCACCAACCCGCACTGGGCCCGCGTGGTAGTTCATGGCCCGTTATCCTTATCCATCCATAGAGAAGGCTCGTGCCCCAGCAGTAGAGACATAAATGTGCTGATGATGATGATGATGATACATATATTGGATTTTTCCTTTCGAAAATTAATTTAAAGCTAATGATAAAAAAATTGTAATTATAAAATTGAAGCATAATTTACCGATAAGGTTTGGATCGGGCCATACCCCCTTCCTTGACAATAATCTCGTATACTTGTCTGAGATAACAAAGGTCGTCAGGGTGGTAGAGCATCAGCGCGTCCTTGCCGACCACATCTTGGGGCATGTACCCCAAATATGAGACAGACTGCTGGTCTATATACTCCAAACTACCGTTGGCGGCGTGACGCATGACGAAAGGCGTTGATTTTGTTATGACCTCGTTTGATTCTGAAACCGATAAAGATTTAAATTTTTATACCTCTTAATTTCTCTTCATCTTTCTCAGTTTCTTACCTGTTCACGGCATCTAAGCCAAATTTCTTCTGGGGCCAAATGGTCACAGTCGCTTTAAAACCGTACTCTTAGTGCCTTACAAATAAACAAAGAATAGGGTCCGAATAGTTATTCCGTGTTTTGTTCCTGTCATGTAAACGTCATTTCAAATTAGAGTAAAAGAGACAAAACAACATCTCAACCACAAGAGATGTGAAAGCCACTTTAAAAAAAACACGGAATAACTATTCGGAGGTTATTCTTAATTTATTTGTAAGACCCTTAGGGTCGGTATAGTAGTTTTCGATAAACCCTGTTAAATACTCTGTTTACAATGAGTGTAAACTCGTGAGTGACATAGTGTATATTCGTGAACAATACCGGATCAACCTAAAGGCAGAAAAGGCACGCGTCGTTTACGTAGCACGGTCTACGTAGCACTGTCGTAGCGCTCTCGGTCAGAGAAAAAAAGTTTTTTTTTTCATAAGCCCAGAAGATAGAGGCTCTGAAACACACAGTCCTACTTAGGGGCCAATTCGAAAAAGGTAATGTAAAATAACAAGTTTATTCTTCAAGATCGACAATAGGTGGCGCTTCAGTACCAAAATAGATTCTAGTTGACTTAAACTCTATCAATAAGCGAACAAACCTGTCACTCAGCACCCAGCACAGCATCGTCAGTCGTGTCCACGCGCTGTAAGGCCAGCCGTGCGCCATTTCATACCTTAGTAGACTTAGACTTAGCAACACATCAGCAAGATCAACAAAAACATTAACGCTGAATTAACAAAGAAAAACTCACCCTTGAAAGCAGAAATCAACGGAGTGGCTTGTACAACCAAGTACATAACTTCTCCATTGTCATCGGTCACGTTTTTAAAGGTCAACTTCAACGCAAACGGCATGAACGTCATGATGCGCTCTTTAACACCGAATCCGGCATTCAGACCTTTGTAGCGTCGGATTCGGCAAACCATTGTTGACGTCGTGTTTCCTGATGTATCTACAATCAAAAAGCTTGGGCGTTGTATAACACAACACGGGCATGGAGACGCATTAATCGTCAAGAGAAGTTTCCTCCCGAATTTGGATTTACATAGACCAATGACTTTTGTACTGTAGATGTGAGCAGATAAAGATGAGTCTACCTGTCATACTGTTACGAACGTAAAATTAAATGATGAGCTTCAAGTAAGCTAAAAAAACATATTTCCCAAAATTTACAATAGTTCAGAAAACTTTAAAGATCAACAAGTAACTAAGCGGGACCACCACCAACAAAATTAATTAAAATAGTCAATAAAAAATTTAATTTTGAATTATCTTATTAAGTATAAGTAATGATATGAAACACTCCCTGCTCCCATTTAGAAAAATTCAAAATGTTGTAAGTTTTACACTTTTTTCTTCTTACATAGGTATGTAAGCAAAGCACAACGTACGCACGCCATTACAGATGTAAGCTAAATTGATCCTTTCATGTAAATATTATTTTTAATGTAGTATATTTTTTGGGTGTCCATACATGATGTATATAAACCTATAAGCATGACGGATGATAATAATGTATAATAAATGACTATACATTCGAAAATAAAAACTAATAAAAGAATATTATATAAGTAACAATTCAGTAAAAAAAAATACCCAAAATCTTGCCAATTAAAAAACATGTGACTCGAAATCCAACTATTGCGCAACCAAAACACGTTGGCAAAGTTCGCTCGCTAGCTCATTGTTCGCCGAGGAAAAATCTTTTGAAAAGGGCCGAAATGTTTTCTTAATTTTTTTGTTTTCATCACGAGGCGAACAACTTTTAGGGCTGCAGGTGTTGCTCACGTGAAGGGTTACATTAAAGGAAAAGCATTTTTTTTCAGAATTATTTCCTTAAACGTACTTACGTAACAAGGCAAGGAAACTGATCAAAGAGTTTCCAAGGAGAAATGTTTCCCTATTTCTATTGTACACATACGTTGAAGATAAGTAGTTACTTCTGTTGTTGGTATTACATAATCTTTACTTAGATATCTTTAGTTGTTAATATATAATGTAGGTAGGTATGTAAACATAGCCTCATGTAACCTTATAGAGGACTGGTACTTAGTTTGCAGTCCAGTCACAATACTCTAGGCAATCATTGGGATTAAGGATCAACAATTGGGTACCTAGTCCAATTTCGCTGCTTTCCCTACGTTATTTATTGTGGACTTGTCATAGATACCTTTCTCGGAAGGGTAAGTAAGCGTGTGGTGTTATTATAGTGATATTGATGACAGGTGAACAAATTTTCATTAATTGATTGTAAAGAGAAAAAACCAAACAAAAACGTAATTCTCACGAAAAAATTTTTTTCATAAAAATGTCGTTACTTATCACGAAACTATTCTGAACGGTATTTCAATTCAAAGTTATGGAAATAAATACGGATGGCATAATTAATGCAGAACATAAACACTATTCTCAGTTAATCAGGATATTGATGACAGGTGAACTAATTTTCATTAATTGATTGTAAAGAGAAAAAACCAAAAAAGAACGTAATTTTCACGAAAAATTTTGTTTCATAAAAAAGTTATATATAACTTATTACGAAACTAGCTGTGCCCTGCGGTTTCACCCGCGTTAATTAGCGACTGTTCCACTCCTATTAGTCATAGCGTGATGTAATATAGCCTATAGCCTTCCTCAATAAATGTACTATTCAACACAAAAAGAATTTTTCAATTCGAACCAGTAGTTCCTGAGATTAGCGCGTTCAAACAAACAAACAAACAAACTCTTCAGCTTTATAATATTAGTATAGATTATTCTGAACGATATTTCAATTCAAAGTTATGGAAATAAATACGGATGGCATAATGAATGCAGAAAATAATCACTATTCTCAGTTAATCAGATCCCAACTTAGGTACGTCACAGTATCCCCGAGGTACCTATCTATTATATAGGATACCTATCTCTTCCTATACAGAAATATTGGTTGAGGTGAGATCATTGACATTAAATTGCACTATTCCGATCATTGGTCGGGATGGACTAATAAAATATTTAAGTGATAAATTGGCGCAGTTATGTCGCTGACGCACTTAGGATTTATTGTGGCAACTGTATGATCGCATTCATTGCTAACTGCATCTACAATACAACCTACGCGACGCGACTTCTACAAAGGGAGTTTTCTTATACGCTAGAAATAACAAATAAAGCTGAATTGGGTTCGATCTAGCAATTTATTTTATTTAAGGCACTAAAACAACTATGTTACATATTGAACACAACATTTTAAAATTAACGTGATACAAATATAGCCCACAAATTAAGTATGAATAAAAGGTTTATCCTATGTCCAGCAGTGGACTAAGATAGGCCGATGATGATGATGATGATGATGAAAAGGTTTATCCAAGTAAGAATAAAGAAAAACAAACTTATCAATGCATGGCTTTTACCTATACCCTACAGGTTGACATCTAATACTTAAAAAAAAATTAACAGTCTATTAGCTGCTAATAGATTTAAAAAAAACAATAAAAGTAAAATATGACATAAGCGGCTCACCCTACTACTTTGCAACATGTCTGTTTCTCAGAGAGACTACTTTGGAGAATTGTATCTATAGCTTTTTTATAGCGTTCCGCCTACGGTTTCGCCTGCGTGTAATTTGATTTTCTCCCGAGGGAATAAAATGTCTTCCCAGGATAAAAATTAAAAAAAAATCCTGTCTCTTGATTGAGTTTATGTTTATGTACGAACTGTGTACTTACTAAATTTTAAACAAATAAATAAACAAAATATTAGTGAACGTCACAGTTGGTGGCTTAAAATAAAACTAGAAAGGATCCTTTGTTATTTTTTTTGAATTGTTTTGCTTAACAAAGTACTACCAGTGACGCGGGTCGCGTGATCTAAAGAAAGTCAGGAAAGTGTATTGCTACATTTAATTGTTGAACAATGAGAACAGAAGGAAAACGTGACAAGGAATTAAAAAAGCTTGCTGGGTTTGCGACAAACCAGACGATAAAAAAAATAAACATATATTTAGACAAAAACTTTAAACCTGAGATTGAAATCTAAAAACCTTTTGGTAAATTGATTGATTAGAATTAAAGGCGACAGTTTTGGAATAGAATAGAATAATAATAGAATCATGATTCTTTATTCCAAATAAATAATATGAAAATATTTAGGTAGTTACAGTTAGGCTATTTTGACTTTTTTGCATTTAAATGCAATAATTTTTACCAAAAAAAAAGCATCTTGGTAAAGGATTAAAAGGATTTTAAAAAATCAATTATACAACATTACATTACACAGGCCACACATTTTTTAACTAATTGTCCTTTCTTTGTTGTGTATGTAACCAATAATTCCGTAGTGAAGTAGTCTCTTGTAAAAAAAACCAAGTCTCGCAACTCAGTTCTTCTACCGTAAAAACTTGTAAGATCCATGTAATACCAAGTCGGTTAATTTATTCAGTCCCTACTTCTGTGGAACCTTCTGGCTTAAGTTATTAGGTAATTAGCTAACCTAACAACATCTTATAGTGACCATATCAATATTAAAAATCTTTTGTTTTAAATAAACAGATTGACTTGGCCATCGCATGAAAACACAATGTATCTTACAAGTAATACATATTTAGGTATATTAAATTAGATTGTTTAGCCAGGGTGAGATCAAATTACACAGAACAATTACATAGAACTATAATATATAAAAGTCTATACGAACGATAGTAACTAACGACAATAACGAATACTCCCTGTAATCGTTAAATGATTGATGATGGGCAGCCGATGATTCCGTAAATATAAAAGATATTTGAAACCTTAAACTAATAACACAACAACCGTGAAGTATACAAACACTAGACTTTGAGGTTTAAAACAGTCTTTGGAGAAACAGTACACAGGCAGAATTCAGTACAAAAGAGAGAGATTTGATTGTAGAATGATTCGATTTAAGATTTTTAGATTTTTTTATTTTTAAAGTCAGGTAAAAGTTTTGTTGTTAAAATACCTTTTTGTTTCTATGAATAATCATATATTTTAAAAAGCATCAGCCTTTATTTCTTTATAGAAATCTTTTATATTTAGGGAATAATCAGCTGGCGTCGCATAACGAATACAGCTTGTATATTTTACAGGAAATTAGCACAATAGATTGAATTAATTACCTTTTTCTTGCGTACCATTCGCAGTTTTCGGTACGGCCAAGCCGTTTGTAATTTGGGATGCGAAGGTGTTCCGATCCTGCAGAAAAAGATGTTAATTTATAACTATAATGATACAAATTGTCGAATACCGTTTAAACATTAATTTTACTCGTACAACTAGCATGGCCACTAACATATATCTATCGGATGCTCAAAGACAATAAATAACATATTACAATCCCGTTAATATTAGATAGTAGAAAAAACACAATAATAAGGATAACGCTTGGAAAACCTCTTTCTAAAGAATTTAATCTAAAACACAATATCTCTTCTGTGAACTTTAGATTATACACCTAATTTATGTGTGACACAATACAGAAGAAAAGGTCTTGATCACTCTTTATTTCGGATCTTACTGATATCTAGCAGCAAGTAGCGTTTCCAAGCGAAATCTTATTTATTTGCTTTCTTTAATACGAAATATAAAAAAGTATTTACATTAGTAAAACTTTATATGGAACAGCCTACTTTGTAATGTACGAAGTAAGTTGTTCCTTTCCCTCGAATCACTATTTCAAACTATTTCAAAATTTCAAGAAATTCTCACAACAACTTCTTGAATAGTGTTATAATGTAGGATTTGTTGCTTAAGGCCTGTTTCACAATGTCTGATTAGGAGATAGGTACTTGGCAGTTAAAGTGAAAGTTTTGTATGGACTATCTGTTAAGTAAACGCTAATGGGAACTTACTTGTAGATGGTGAAAGAGCCCCTTAATCTTACACTATAACACTACTCACATGCATCTAGGCGTATAATAATATGAGACTTATCTGTAGTATTAAAGACACTTTATAGTATTAAAGGCACGTTTTATACTTACTCGAATATGAATAAAATCAATGAAGGAGCGACCGATCCACATGTTCTTGGGAAACCCAAGTGTGTTGGTCAAAGTTGATGTGGTATACATCACAACGCCATCGTTCATAGATATAACACATGAAAAACCGTCCTGGGAAACAATGACACATGACTCATTTATATCATTTCAAAGATCACACGCACTCTGAAGCAACACCATGATCATAAATTGCGCGCGGCCGACCTTTGAGGCTTTAGCTATAATACCTCTAGGCTTAGTAACTTTATTAGATCATATAGATATGAGATCTAAAAAAGCCACTGAGCAATTATTGAGCAAAGTTGCTGAGAAAAGATTAGAATCGAAAATCAGCAGTGTAGGATATTGCAGCTTGACAGCGGAAATAGGTATCATGGTGGAAGCCATCCCCATCCGAACGGGTTAATTAAGACTAGGTCTATGTTATAAAACTTCACAGCAAAAGGCAGACACATAGAGCTCAAATAATAACTTTAATCTTTCATGGCCCAATAAGTATACATTTTAGAAGATTCAAGAAAATCACACAATTATACTTACAGTATTAGTTGAAGCTTGGTAAGTTAAAAGCTTCATAGATGCTTCCTCTAGACTGTCACAAGCAACTAACTGGAAAATAAGACTTTATTAACAATCATTTATCACATTTTTATAGTATGATCAATTTGCGCCTCAAGCACGAAGAGTTAAAATAAAGAAATAAAACGGATTTCAAATAGAAATATTCCGAAACATTTATGAATAGATGTAAGTATGTAATATATTTTACATACTTTAAAAAAAAATACTCAGACGGGACTAAAGATCGTGTATGAATAATGTAGCGCAAAGTGTACTACTATCCTTCTGGGAAACAGACGTGAGATAATTTATGCATGAGCGAATATTAGGATACTGTTCAATGAGTTTTTACCACTTCTTTGTCAATTATTGGGGCTGATGAAGCCACATCCATATTTTCGGAATCTTTTTTCGAAAGCGTCGAAGGAGAGGTCTGGTCGACTGCAATAAAAAAAATACAAACGGAAGATAATCATGACCTTACAAAGATACACCATATTCTAAATATAATAAATAAATAAAATAAGCTACAAGACAGATAAAACAATAAGTTGAATACCACAAAAGTGGAATGTAATGTAATTTTTAAAAACAAATTGGTTACAGATGTGCCGTTTTCACGCATTTTAGTACTTTGTGTTGCCTCCGCGAGCTCGCAATACTGCTGGCATACTTTCTACTAGGTTTTTGAGACGATGCTGCGGAATATTCTGCCATTCCTCTATTAGAGCTTCTTTCATTTCACGTAGCGTGATTGGCGGTAGATTCCACTGACGTACACGTCGTCCCAGTTCGTCCCATGCATGTTCAATGTGGTTTAAGTCTGGGCTGCGTGCTGGCCAATCCATGTGTGTGATACCGACTTCTTGAAAATAGTCAAACACTATCTAAGCTGTATGCGGGCAGGCATTGTCTTGTGTAAAAACGGCATTCTCGCCCATGTCCACTAATAATGGACAATCGTAGTCATTCAGAATTTCAGTGACATATCTTACTGCAGTTAAAGTGCCATTTACTATCCACTACTCCTCCACCACCACCACCACTAGCTCAGTGCTGCTTTCGGAAGAAATCCCAGCCCACACGTGAACAGTATGGTACTGTCCTGTACCGTCCGTATGGTAACGTCCGCCGTATGGTACTTTTTCTTCTATACAGGTTTGGTTATAGCGCTCTCTAGGTCTTCTGTAGGAACACTCTTTTCCTTTCGTCGTGTTTGTATAAACAGAATCTAGACTCGTCTGAAAACATAACTTTTGACCAGTCATCCAGAGTCTAATTCTTGTGTTCTCTACCATAACTCAACCTTGAATTTCTGTGGTGTCTTTCTAGTTTTGGGCCATTTGCAGGTCTTAATGGCTTTAAATGTGCTTCAGCCAGACGCCGCCTTACTGTATCCGTACTCAGATTGTTTCCTCCAGCTCGTAAATGATGATCTTTACTTCAACAGCCGTAAGAAAGCGATTTCTCAAAATTGTTGACACCATATAGCGATCCTCCCGCGCAGTCTTGCTCCTTATTCGGCCTGTTCCTGGTAGTCGAAGATTGGATTCAGTTTCATGGAAACGCAGGAGTACTCACTGAACTGTAGAAAGAGTCACACCAACAGTACTCGCTGTACCTATTTTGCGTCCATCTTCAAGCATTGTCAGGGTCCTGGTACATTATTCAGGGGTTAACCACATGATGACTTCAGTATAATAAAATGTACCATCACCATATTTATAGCATTTTTATGTCAAAATTAAAACAAATGCGAAACAACTGATTTAAATTTTTTGGTATTAAATTCAAAAAAGACCATTATTTTAAATTTTCAGTTTTTTATACAATTATCAAAAATAAATAACCAGGTTTTATATATATTATTTTATGTGGCATTAAATATTCTTTAATTTAGTCTTTATTTCATAAAGGTAGGTCAGGTGCTTTTGAAGATATTGAAGATTTTCTAACCAGCCCCTTTTCTTTGCGGTCCAGTGTATTAACAAATAATAGTATAAATAATAATGTTTTATTTTAGTGATACTTAAATAAATACTAAAATTATGCGAACAAATACGTGGAGTGCGTAAATAGTTTAAGGGGAGAATAGGCGTAATTTTTATTTATCTTTAACATGTTTTTTTGTCTCGAGAAAAATATCGAAGCTAAAGAATTTCTTATTGTAAAGGCGTGGAAGACGCGTAAGAGTTGAATTAATACCGTAATTGGTCTGGTGTGATGGTGTGTGAAAAAGTGGGGTATGTCGTGTACGAAAAGAGAGTACACAGAGGGACAGGTCCGCCAGCAGCCGGCAGTCCAAACGGCCACGCACCAAGTCCCATAGCAATCCCGTGTTCAACACTTGGCGCCGCTCCTCAAGGCTAAGTAGTAAATACTCGCGACAGCTATCCAGGTAAGAGTCGGATTTGTTAAATTTATAGTTTAGGTGACGTTTGAACTTTTTATAAATTATTCATAATAGTGCACTGGAATAAGTGTACTGGTGAGTTTACTTAAATTAAAACTTCTCTTTTTTTAATTTAAGAAGAAGAACTCGCAAGTAAATCACTGTAAACGAAAACACTATAAGTAAACGACTTTTGAAGAAGTATTTTAAAATATTTTTCTATGACCAATGAGCAATATCCTCTTTGACACATACTTACTTTGCGATACATACCCAAGATTATGATTTTATACATACTTTACAATGACAACTTGCCATGTACTAAACTGGACTCGCGGGACCTATAGAATATAAGGGAGTGCATTCTTATAGTTTATAGGAAGAGAAATTACTAATAGTCATAGTAGGTCGGCTCTCTGTTACGATATAACTTTCGAGAAGTTTATCTTCTACTTATACTGAAGAAAAAACTTTGTTTAAACACATTGCGCGATTTGCGCGCAGGGAGGAGTGTGAGATATGGCATAGTCAAAATTCATATGGAGAAGAAATATAGAAATATTAAATTAAATATAAAATGGGTTACATTTACATTACATTGTACAATATGAATAAAATAAGATTTTCCATATCCGTGCAGTGTCAAGCCACTCGAAATATGTATTTGGACGTAGGTTAAAAACGGAATAGACTCTTTGAATTTACCATGCATATTCCTATGAATTTAGCTAGTTTTTGATTACACCGAGCAATTACATATTGAGCAGATTTAGACTCAAAAAGTTTAGGCTCAATTAAACCAATCCGATAGTTATATCGAAAAAGAAGGACATTAGGGACCGGTAACAGCTGTAGAAACTCAAAAATAAAATTTAAAGATGCACTCCCTTTAATTTAGAATAATCTAATTAGTGAATATAGCATTCAATAATAATAATATATTTTACCAAACGTATGTAGTTTTCGTTTTTAAACCACCCAATATGAAACATTCGTGTCTAGATGCTAATTTGATGATGATTGATGACTCTGTCAAAGTTTTATATCTTACCTACATCTCAATAGATCGTAATAAAATAATGTTCATAAAAGCACACCAAATTCTATTATAGCGTCGGCGTAGAATTTAGAATAATTAAAAAGGTTGTACAAAACATTATCTGTTTAGAATAAGAATAAGAAACAATTATTGACCTGCACAATAACAAATACCAACAGGATACACATAAGACAGAATTATTAAGAATTATTTAGTTTTATTTCAAAATTTACTGATAGTAGTAGCAGAAGTAAAAAGCCTATACAACTATCCCGCTACTGAGCAAAGGTCCTCCATCATTGAAAGCAAGTCAACGCTACAATTGATGGGAATGGGTTTAATCATCACCATAGTTTACTGATATTTAAGATTATTTAAAATAAAGCACTTGTTTGACAAACCTTTCGGGTGTAATTTGTAATTTACATATGAAGACGGACAAATTAAATAAGAAATCTTTGCGAAGAGTGACTAACCTTCATTCTGATTTGTGATTGGCGGCTTTAGGGTGGATGCTGGCTCAAATACACGTTTCTCTTCAACCTGAACCTCTACAACATCTGGCTGAACTTGTTTATTCTTTTTAGTATCCTTTTCCTTGGCTCTCTTTTCTGGCGGCGGATTGCTGTTGATTTTAGATAAGTATAATTAAAAAAACAATTAACTTTCCAAATTAGGACACGAAAAATACAAATACTACAAATGATGGTAAGCAATAGGGATACATGTGGCGTCCCACAGGGCAGCATGTCAGTGTTAACTTTATTAATGCGCAATGAACTATACATATGATTCTTTATAAATTTTATAAATCAGGAAACCTAAATTACACTCTACATCTACATTCAAAAGAATACCTACACTAAATACTGTCATAATTTAAAAGGGACTGTACCCAATGCGTGGGAGTGCCTCATGGAGAATCTCCGAATCGCAGAATAAGAATATATCTTGAGCGTTTTCTGATCAATTCATCTAAGTATATGCATAATAATGACTTGTCCTGACTGACTGATTCATCATCGCCGAACCTAAACCGCTGAAGGTAATAAAATGAAATTTGGACTGTAGGTCAATTCAATGACGTTAACCAGCCACTAAGAAACTCAGACCAAATAAAAAGTTTTTATTTGGTCTGAGCTAAGAAAGTACGAAAATCACGGTATTTTTAAATCAATGCCTAAAGGGGTCAAATAGGGGGTGAAAGTTTGTATGAAAGTCCGTTAGTTTTGAAGTAAAATACATGAAAATTGGTATTTGGGTTCTTGAAAAGAAATATAGAATGACTTGTCAGGAGTAAAAAAGGGAAGAATTTTTTTTGGTGAAATCGTTCTATTTAAAGTTATAACTATCATCATCATCATCATCATCATCTCAGCCAAAAGACGTCCACTGCTGGACAAAGGCCTCCCCCTAAGTTATAACTATAAAAATGAATAATTAATTCGATATATAGATTTTTCGATAAAATTAAAGAATGACGTGTTTTTGCCTTTTTTGAAAAACCTCCCCTAAAGAGGTGAAATAAGGGTGAAAAGTTTGTATGGAACTCTATCATTCCTTAAATTTCGGTATTTCGCATGGTTAGAAATTATGAAGTGTTTCAGAATATTTGGAAAATGATCCCTTAAGACAATTTGTACAGGAGGTTCCAAAACGGACCAAAATTACTTATACAGAGTGATCTATTATGTTGTTTTGCGTTAGAAACTTTTTACTAATTCTAGCTCACATGGATGGGCTTTGATAAAAAATTAAAATCCTAGTATTGAAATATCGTGACATGTTGCGAATAAACACAAGTCGTGTAGCCCACGTAAGCAAAGCCGCGAACAAAAGCTAGTAATGTATGAATGACACAATAAAGGTCGACGATGCTCCCGGCAATATTTTTTTGTCAAATAATTTGAGTCATACTCATCACCCTATAGTAGGAGTACTAATCCACTGCTGGACATAGGCGTCTCCAAGTGCACGTCACCGTACACGATCTGCGGCTACTCTTATCCAGCTCTTGCCAGCTACCTTGCGAAGATCGTCGCTCCTCCACCATTTGAGTCATACATAATATAAAAGTCGAATACTAACCCAATACCAGAAGTGGATGCTGATGGTATGCCACAGTAGCCGCTGCTTCCGCTCGAGTTGCTACCCGAGTGGGTAGACTTTGAGCTACGGCTGCAAAAAGGTTTTCACGATTAATAGCACAACATTAGACCAGCTACACTTTGAATGCCTTTTTCTCAGTTAAAATGCCAGTGACACGTGACTTTTATTCGTACGAACGCATGAAAAATCCAAACAAGGTGGGATTGATTTCGTACGTCGGAACATTAGCTACATAGTTCGCGATCTAGTGTGCGAAGTACCATAGTAGTTGGAGGGTCGGGATGTATAATGCGTATTCGTACGTGCTGTACGAGTCCAATTCTTTGACCTTCATCTCACCTGATGATAAGTCACTATGGCCGTCAAAAATTGTAAATTTGGGAAAAAATATGTGTCCATCTCATATTGAGTATTATAAATTCCATATTTTATATTGTTAATTATAACTTGTGATTTGATTCTGTTTCGCATTCTCTATTCATCTATTTATTCATGCGATTGATTTAAATTTATTTCGGTTGCCTAATACGAGTGCAATTTGTTTTCGTAATAAGTTAAAATTTTATTTCCTATACAAATATCGTGTGTCCCACTAACACATCTCAACCTTTGACGTCGCATAAATATACACAACTATTTAGTGAACCGTTAAATTTTGGCATTTCTGAAATAATATGTTAATTTGCTAAGTTTTAATTTACTCTTTTAACAAATATAACCCATAAAATGTATACAAAACTAATTTGAAACATTGTCTAAATTTCTTTCCCGAATGTTACTTCACGTAAGTTACCACAAATAACGACGAAACTTATTAGTTACCCGGCCTGTAATAATATTTTTTAGTAATGCGAACACCAGCTCCATGTTGGCCAACATATATGAAGAAGAAACTTTTTGTTTCCTGACAAAGTGATTTTTAAGGAAGTCGGCACTCTTGTCTCGAGAGTTTTTAATAGTTTAAAGTGAGAATAACACAGTAAGAATACACATTTACTATACTATTTTAAATTGTGGGTGTGGATAGACTATTTTTTTGACAAATCAAAGTATGCGGCGTCCTAAAACTTCCAAGTCACATTCGAATAAATATTTTTAAGTTATGTCCACGAGTATTTTCATTCACGATTGTTACCCTGTGTTACTAAAGTGTTACGTAACATTCGTGATCGGTTGGTAAGAGTAGTATACACTATAGAGTCTAAAAAAAAAGGTTTTACAACTTGTTCTTTTTTAAGAATTAAATATTTATACTGTTGTAGGTATGTGTCCTGCCGTGATATCTTAATAATCTTCTATTTTAAAAAAAGCAAAAAATGTAATCGAAAAAACAAAAGAAATATTAATCGATTAGTTTAAATATGGTTAAGAGCCTAACAATTTTTTTTAAAGAGTTTAAATTTCGTTTTTGTACAATATATGAATGAAGGCTGATGTATTTTTATGTGTTTCGCAACCTTAACTTCAATTCAATTTTGTATGGTAGGTATATAGAAAAAAACCCTTTAATTTCTTTACTTTACTATTATTACCTACTGATTCTTTTCTACATCGTAACTAATTTTGGATTTTTGAACAAAATTTCTTGATAATTATGTTTGCTAAACAATATATTGTGAGCTTATTTTAATACGTTTCTACGTAATTACGAACAACAACTTGTTTATGTTTGTAATTTTTAATATACTTACCTAAGATTCCAAAATAAATACTTCCTCATTTTAACAGTTTGTTTTAATCACTTTTAAACTTAAACTACGACATTAAAACAATATCATACCAAAAATTTTTGGAATGTTTCTTATGTAAACTAGACTTATAAAGTTCACACGTGTTATCCCCATTCACGAATGTTACCGTGTGTTATGAATTCACGACTGTTACTGTACAATTTTTTACGGCCATAGTCAAGTAACGATTATGTCAGTGGTGGAAGCGCTACTTATCCTCAAGCTCCTCAATGAGAAGGAGCGTCCTCAATCTGAATCCTTAAGCACAGATGCTTCACACTCCACTGAGAGTCGAAACCGGTACCGCTATGCCCAAGACTGGTGGTTTGACCACTTAACCACAGAGGCGGTTAAAACCTTTAAAGCACACCGAAATAATATATAAAACTATTATATAAAACTATACCTTCTTCTAGATTGGCTGTTGCAGCTGTTGGAATACGCTGAATCTGATAGTTTCGTATTTTTATCGGAGAGATCCATGTTGTTTATAGTAACAAGGTCTGTAACAAAAGGTTACCAATTAAGACATAAAGTGAAAGAGATAACTATATAATAGAAGAAAGAGTGAAAGTAATTCGTGGAAGTGACATCCAGCATTGCTGGACAACGTAATAAGTCAAGAGTTTCGGTTTTAAGTAATAATTTCGGCGGGCTGGTTAGAACCACGATAGCTCAATTGGGAGAGCACCTGACCCGGTATGTCAGAAGGGTGCAGGTTCAAATCCTGCTCGTGGAAATTTTTTCAACATTTGTTTTTTTAATTTGTTTCACAACAAAATTTTGCGTTAAAATTATATAAACACAACAAAAACATATTATATTTCATGTCACTTTTAATTACGAGATCACCAGTGAGATTCAAAAATTGCCCACCAGGGTCGACAAAGCGCGCTTGTTACTTTAGGCGATACACAGACGCGATGCGCAGACAGCAACTCTAGTTGCGACTTTCGATGACCGACAATAGTTTTAAGCTGCTGCAAATAGCAACTGTTAGTTTTGTACTACTTGTATCAAGTTGCTAATTTTCCGAACTGGCAACCACTGACTGTTAATTACGGATTTAAAAAGTTTATTTAGAATTGCGGCAACCGTAAACTGTTGCTGTAACTGGCATCCTTTAAAAAAACTTTTAAAAAAATTATAACTGTTGCTATGTCTATGGAGCGCCGTAGCTTGTTTGCAATATATAAGGTCACATTTTATCAACTGCAAATATTTTGAGGATAAATTCAACAACATATGTATATAAACTATTTTTATGAAAAACCTTAAATTTTTATACGCTAGTTTTCAAGAAAAACGCCAAAAGATATTTCGATTAAAAAGTAAAATAAAACACTTTCGGTAGTTACAATTCAAAGGAGCCGAAACAGAGAGGCCGTAATGCCTTCACCGCTTACACGTGCCCGTATTTTAATTCAAAGGAGCCGACAGAGGGGCCGCTCTTAAAAATATTACAACTTTTGTGTCACGAAAAGTAAAAAAAAAACTAGCCTGATTTTTTTTTAAATGCTAATGCCTTATTTCTCTGATATAATTAGATGTTTTGTCAAAATATTTGCAGTTGATAAAATGTGCAATAAAACAGAAATAATGTACAACTGGACGCAGTAGTCTACCAAATAAATCGTTTATCGCTTTGCTGATATATTTATACAATACGAAAAAAAAACTCGCCACAAAGCATATTATTCTAACTTTGACATGAGAATATTTTTTTAATATCAATAGCTTCGCGTATAATCCTAGAGATGAATTGTGGTTCTCTAGAGAGTATTTGAGACTCATCTGATGTAGTGGTTGGGTCCCTCTAGGTTTCGCATACTGTTTGATACGCGAGGCTGTTTAAATTAAAAACATTCTCTTCTCCAAATTCAATGGAGAAGATGGTTGGAATATACCACCGGCTTGGGTTCCCCTAATACAAAATATATTAAATCCCAGCCGAACACTGCGAAAATGTATATAATATAAATCAATGTGTAAAATAAACGCGAGTGCATTCGAAAAGTGTCTTTATTTAGGTACATCAGTCTGCATAATGGTATTGCTGTTTGTCCCCAAACTTCATGAAACAACTATATATAGCTACATGAAATCTCGTAGATGACTAAGCTGTCACGTTGTGTGGGTAATTAGGATCTGTGAGCATCTAATTTGACTGGAAATGTTCAGTCGAATCTGATGTCTACCGACCGATCCCTAACGAAATCAAGCTCGTCGAGGTCATTGGTGCAGACCACGCTTACTATGGCCGCAAGTTTGACATGACCAAATCGTGGTCTGCGATATATCTAGATTCGGTTTCAGGCCTGATACGAGAAAACTGAGAGTGAATAATCGCCGCCCAAGAAACTCTGATGTTGAATTTACTTACTTAGAAAGCTTGTTGACATGACTAGGAAATCCAAAAGACCGAAACTGAGCTCGTTTTTAAATAAAAACCTGAACGCGGAAATTGGATCGGTCTGGCATAGACTGCCGTAGGAAGGAGAATATTACATGAGGTACTAATTAAACAGCTGAGGGGTAACACTTCGTAATTACTTATTAATAACTTTTTAATTAAATGCTTTTTTTGCGATTAAAACCATATTACGAGTTTTGATTAGTTTTAAAAAATCAAAGGTAGACTTTTGACGTGGCATCTTTCTGGCCAGGAAGAATATGATGTCGTTGTCGCTGACACGATTTTTTTTATACGTAGCACGGCAAATGACTCCATTTCACCTGATGTTAAGTGAATATGGAATCCAGATGCGACGACAACTGGTGCAGCGTGAAAACAACGCAGCATCAGTTACTCTCACTCTGCCGGCCCACAAGGTGCCTCTTCACGCCTCGTTTGAAGGACCCCATATCCTAGGAAGGAGGGAAAACGTGTGCTGGCAAACTATTCCATGTTTTGGAGGTGCGACAAAAAAACGAGTCACCAAATTTCTTAGTGCGCGATGGAATATTTGAGACAGTGAAGCGGTGACTCCGGAGAGAAGCACGTGTACTCCTATGGAGGAAGGGAGAAGGTGGGATGAGGTCAAAGAGTTCCTCAGAGCACTCGCCATGGTATAAGCGGTAAAACACGCCGAGTGACGAAATATCTCTATGCAATTGCAGAGTTTCCAGAGTATTTATGACTTCTGCGTTGCCGATAATGCGTACAGCGCGACGCTGCAATCTGTCCAAAGCATCGAGAAGGTACTTTGTGGAACAGGACCAGATGTGCGAGCAATACTTCACGTACCTGTGTCTTGTACAAAAGGCACAACTGGTCAGGCGTAAAGAATCGCCGCACCCTGTTCAGAATACCGAGTTTTAGAACGGCTGCTTTTATATTCGTGTATGTGTATTATTATTATTAGTATTTATGTAAAAATATGTAGGTATATTTTTATTCACAAAAGTATGTATGTATTATTATTAATAAATTATTCAAAATGTTATAAGGTCACTATGCACTTTAACCTTCTAGATTACCTTCATAAAGTCAGCGTCAAAATGATTGAAACAACATCGTGTTCAAAAACAATTTAAAAAGAATCATGACACGAATTAAAATGGTAAAATGTGAAAAACTATCAAACTTTTTCATTTACATGAATGATCAGTTCATTGTACAACGACTTTGCCATTATTCTTGGATATTTTTGACCACAATAGTGTTCAGATCATTTGGTAAGTACCTAGACCTACTTAATTAGAAATTCGCCCAAGCAATTTTGTTAATACTTAAAAGAATTCGGTTCGAATATTCTGGGTGCTTAGTGTGACTTTGTTTACTATCCGTATTCATTCGATTACGTTGACGAAAACGAAAATTACTACGGCATTGAAGCAGCGCCTCCTGGCGACATACGAGAAGAGTTAACAAATTCTCGTTTTCGTTAACGTGATCGAATAGCGATTGAAACTCGCACTCTTCACCCTGTTCTTTTTTTGAGAAAAAAGTTGCAATGACGCTATTTTACTATCATCTTCTAGATAATATAGCTAGTTCCTCGTTGGTTATGGATCACGGATAACTATGACATGCGCTTCCTTCGGCCTTATCCTCATTTACCATCGGATGAGACGAAGGGCGAAAAGGCTTCCCAGTAGTGGTATTTTATCTGCAGCCTCAGCCAAGCACTCTTTAAGATCAATCTATTCATAGTCGAATTATTGTGCCTAATTCAGTTTTTATTTTATTTTTTATTTTTATCATCTTTTTAGTGATTGTTTTTTTTTTTCATTTCATTTACTTTTAATTATTATTAGTGTACGTTGAGCAACCGAACTTTAATAGTGAAACACACATTGGAGCAAGATGTGCTTACACCCAGAAGGTTGCAACGTAGCTCAAGTTTTTTTTTCTCACATCATTTATATGTAACACGGATAGCGTTGCAACCAGTTTTGTAAGCCAAATAAAAAAATTAAAAAAAAAATTTAAAAAACATTCGCAAAAGCAGCTCTTAAATCGGGAGACCAAATAGATGTTTATAAATATAAAAACGTTCGCTTGCTTTTATTTGCAGTTCTTATCTACAAATTTTCCGAAAGCCATATAGTCTCTATACAGGGCGTCCCAAGACTATGGGACATGAAAGGAAAGTACCTTATATATCGTAGATAGGATATTTTGCTGAGAGAAGACTTTATGTTATTTTTAAAAGTTAGTAATACTGCATTCAAATATATTCTAAAAATTACTTGCTTCGTCTGGGAATCGAACCGACTTAAATGTGAAAAAGAATCACCCGTATTTTTATGATGCCAATCGAAAGAATGAACAATAAATAATAATTATTTTTAAGTAACATAGTATCTTAAAAGAATGGAACAACGTAAAATGTTTGATTCAAATTTCAAGAAAATTAATTATAAGAACTTTGACATTTTAATTAATACTTTTCTGAAGACTTCAGTAAGGGAAGGTAAAAAAGAAATTGGAATTTCAAAAAGTCAAATACACCGTGTATTAAAAAAATACGGTTTCAAAAGTTATGTTGAAGGCTTAGACCATACAACCAAGGTCTAAGGTTGAAGGACGATTGGTTCAAAAATTACTTCTGGGCGATAGAGAAAGGAGGAAATTTCTGTCGTAATATCCAGACACACTTGCTCGAAGATCCTAATTTTTTGGATAATATTATTTGGTCAGACGAATCTAACTTTAGCAATAACGGTACGTATAACCGCCACTATAATCATATTTGGTCTAAAGAAAATCCCCTACGAGTCACCGAAACGAATAACTAAGTGCGTTTTTCACTCAACTGTTGGTGCGGAATTTTAAAAAACCGAGTTTCCATTTTTACCACGGAACCTTGGACACAGAAAAGTATTTAGAATTACTTCAAATTTTAAGAGATGAGATAAGAAATTTTTCCGCGGCGGAGCAAGAAAATTTATTTTTCCAACAAGATTGAGCTCCGGCTCATACTTAATAGTCGGAGAGCAGCAGAGTTTCTAAATGAATATTTTCCTACTTGGATTGGTACAAATGGACCGATTAGATGGCCGGCAAGATCGCCAGATTTAACACCATTGGATTACTTCTTTTGGGGATACATGAAAGATTTGCTATACAAAAAGCAATACGACAACGTGGGCGAGTTACAAACAGAATTGAGCCATATCATATCGAGTATACACCAAAATATGATAAGAAAATCAACAGGCAGCGGACTTTTTAAAAGATTGGCGATTTGCATAAGACAAGAGGGATCACATTTTGAGAATTTATTTAATTAATTTACAAAAAATACTCAATTGACTTTTGCAGTTTCATGTATGTTTTTAATTTATTTAAAATGATTAATTTCACGTTGTTTCTTTCTTTTAAGTTACTATGTTACTTAAAAAGAATTATTATTTATTGTTCATTCTTTCGATTGGCATCATAAAAATACGGGTGATTTTTTTTTACATTTAAGTCGGTTCGATTCCCAGACGAAGCAAGTAATTTTTAGAATATCTTTGAATGTAGTATTACTAACTTTAAAAATAACATAAAGTCTGCTTTCAGCAAAATATCCTATCTACGATATTTAAGGTACTTTCCCTTCATGTCCATGTGAAATAGTTTTAAAACAAACACCATTACAGTACCGCATTATTATGAAGCGAAAATGGTGGTCTTATCCACTAGACCACAAGGCTAAAGTTTAAATGGAGAAGAAGTTTCGGTACATAACATGTATGTAGGTAAACCTAATACAATGTATGCGTTACAATGAAGAAGAACAATTCCTTGTACGACACTGGTTACGTAGCCCTGGTTTCATAGGCGGCCGAAGGGGATTTATTTCGTAACGCTCGAATTTTGACCACTAGGCGAACACTAAGTATTATAAAGCGGCTAAAATGAAGTGTGTTAAAATCTTGATAATTTAGAACCTTGCTTAACTGATAAACATTTTTTTTACTTTTTTTTAAGTTTTATAAAAAAATTTAAGTTTGCATGGGATACCTAAATGCTGTTAAGCCAGCTTGTTAACAGTTTACTTGTATAATGTAGGGTGTCCTTAATTGTATTTTTTTACTTTTCATTATTAATTTTTATTATTTATTATTAGAGCTTCAATCGGCAAACACACCATTACCATTTCATACATTTCGACTGATCGGCAGCTAGCAGCTTTAAATATAATACATACATGCTGTTTACCTAGCAGTGGGGGGGGGGGGTAGATAGGGGCTGGAAATGATGATGACGATGATGCTGTTTTGTAAAGCGGCTAGCCTTTTTACCCGACTGCAAAGGAAGAGTATTGTTTTTCGCGCGTATCTTGTATGTAATATTCTTTATTACCTCATATCTCCAGAACCGCTGAACGGATTTACATAATTGAGGTATCGTTAGATTCGTCTTAGCTGCCCAAGTGTTCTTAGATAGGTGACGTTAAAAGAAAACATGGCGGCTGTGGCGCTGTGCGACGCCATTGGACTTGATGAAAAACATTTTTTTTTTAAATACTACATTAAGGGTATCAAATTAGCGGGCTCAACACAAGGAAGGTATATCATGATTATAATTACAGAAATACTAAAAAAATAATAATACATCATCTCAGTCTACGATTAATTACTTAATCAACCACATGATGTAAACTCTTTAAATGAATTGAACCGATTACGTAATTTGTCTAACTAAAAAGACATAAATAAAATAAAAATTAATGAAAAAAAACCCGCCTGCTTAAAAAATAATAGCTAAATAGAAAATCAACTGAAAAGGCCGGAACAAGATAAAAATTCAATAATTACATAAAGCCAGCGAAATAAATCTAAACAATATTAAACATAAGTACTGTATACAATTAAAAACATCAATACGGTAGACCTTCGAAATTTTATGCAACCGGAGGCATACAATTTGATGATAAGTCAAATCATTCTCACTTTATGCGTGCCTCCGACGACTGAGTGTTATGTATGATGTTGCATAAAATTTCGAAGGACTACCGTATTGATGTTTTTAATTGTATACAGTACTTATGTTTCATATTGTTTCGATTTATTTCGCTGGCTTTATGTAATTTTTGAATTTTTATTTTTTTACAAATGTAACTTAATACACAGACATAATTTGATAAAATTCGGCTTCGGACTGAATTTTCAATTTTTTTACAGAATTACAGTCGCTTCTTCGTTCAACAGTCGAAACTAACTAAGTTAAAGCGTTAGTCAAGAAATAAGGCTTTTATAAAATGAACATTGACGCTGACGTTTTTTTCGTCTTCAATTTATTAGCGAAACGGTGATTTTAATTTACTTAATTTGCATGTTATTAGAAAATAAATGCTTCTAAAAATAGCTAAAATCGATTTAGTAGCTGTTTTTTCAAAAAAATCTTTCAGGTTGTGTATTTATTATTACTTATTTGTTTTGTCATCAAAATTGGATAGCGATTTTTTTTTGTGGGCGTTACTAAATTCCTAATTATTCCTAATTATAAATATTAAAAAATTTCTAATTATTTCTTGTGTGGGGTGTATGTTGCCTCAATAAATTAATTTAAAAAAAATCTCTCTTGTATAAAGCGACGTTTTATACAATCTGACTGCGACATAAACAATACATAAGTTAATATTGCAAAAAGGTGAAAAAGTCATAATATCTTTTTAAAAGAAACGATTTATCTATGAAAACGAAACAAAATTAAAAGTGAAAAAGCTAAAATTAAAAATTAAGTTTGTACTATAAAAGTAATTGAAATTAATCTAAATCCCATTTTTTTAAATATTTGTACGCACAATTTACTATAAGAATTTGTCCACGACAGACCCTTCTTTATTTACCCACAAACAATTCGCCTCAATTGCATTCCATAATTTCACTTGATTTAATGAATAATAGAATAAGTACAATTATCATGTTTTATTTGTTAGTTACGAATTCTATACTAATTTATTATACTCGTAATATATTAAAATTATTATATTAATAGTTACAGTTACTAACAAGTAGTTAATTTTTAATAATTAATTTTAAACTTACCACAATCAGCAAGAAAAAACGAAGCTCGAAGCGTCAAGTCATAATCAAAAAGTCCTATTTTATTGATACAGTACTTTCTAAGTAGCTAAAGGTAAATAACCGATGGCAAACTTCAAAGAGTAAGCTCAAAGCAAACGACCACTCGGAGTGGAGAGCAAGCGCGAACAGGCGTCGAAGGGAGAGCTCCCGCAGGCTTTATTAACCATGCGGGCTGCGGCGCGAAGGGGACTCGCAACAACTGCGTAATCGGGAACCGAATGCGCAGGTAACGAATAAAGGAACAATCTACGTCGCCAAACATTTTGCCTGCAACTTTTATTATACCTTTTCGCTGTGAATTAGTTCTTCCGTGTTTTGTCTTTTTTACGCTTATCTGAAATAAAATTTACATGACGGGTAGAAATCACGGAATATCTATACCAAGCTTATTTGTTAGGCTCTTAAAGTTTTGCAAGACCAGGAACTCATAGCGTAAATAGAAAAAAAAGTATAAAATTACGTAATATTTAACAACAACCTTTCTTAGAAGGTATTTGCCTATTATATTTAAAAATTGCAACTTCAAATTTACTAACAGCCCTACGAAGAAAGAAAAAGAAAGAACTTGCATCTGATAACCATTTTCAATGGTAAAACTGATTGTATTTGGCATTGACAGATTTCCTTCTTTTTCATTTTTGAAACAATGTTTTATTTGAATTGTATCTAAAGCAAGCAATGAAAAACAGTACAAAAGTAGAAGTATAATGTGTTTCGATGGGCGGCGCGGCGTTGACAGATTTTCTCCGCTCTTACATTTGAAAATAGTATGAATCTATAATTTAATGTATTTTCTGAATCATTCTAGGTAGATCAATCATATCTGAAATATTAAACAGACAAAATCAAGCTAAGTGTATGTACCTAGGGTAGCTAGATAACTTTAACACAGGATGGTGTAATATGGCTTTAAATTACAAATCTCTATAAAGTTTAATACACACGTACTTCTGGCTGCTTTGATTACATCCTGGCTGATTGGCTGAATAGAAATTTAATATAACGATTTTGTACGGGATTAACATAAGTCAACGATACGTACAAACATCGTACAAATGACGAATGAAAATAATCATCCTAAGTATTTCATTTCTATTTTATTAGCGTCATGCCACTTGTCTAGGGGGGCTGATCTCGAAAATAAAGTCTACAAACGAATGAAGAATAATTCTTAGTGATCATTACTTTTCCTATCTTCTCCGAATCCTTATATTATTATGGTGCTGTCAAGTGTTAAGGAAGGATTTGTGGATTTTATGAATTTGTATTCACGTATATAAGAATCACGAGGGTTCGCTAGCAGGTATACAAAGAAAAGTAGTTATATTACCAAGTTAGGTCTGTGCCGAAACCATTGACGTCATTTTATTTGTAAAGGTTATTATTATATTAAGGTTTTCCTGGAATCTTATATATTTGAGGAATTTTATAAATAGCCATTTTCAGGGCATTGTGACAACTTTGTTTTCTTTAACTACAATACGTGTTCAGAGAATTGAGCAAAGGTCTTAAAGTAGATTTTCTTGCGTCATTAGCTTTTAACCATTTCCACGCTTTTAACATTTTCCGAAAATCGCCCCTGACGTACGCCACGGCCTCTTGAGACGTAAAGTAGATTATAGAAGTGAAGAGACATTTTCCTATCGGGATTCGATAAAAATATGTTCTAAAGCATTATACGAATGAGAATATGCTTTGGTTTTAATAACAATCACCTTTTTACTCAAATATGGAAAGAATATTTTTTTATTAATATATTCAGGAGTATTTTATTAAATATAAAGCAAAGTAAATTCTTAGAGAGATAATTGCCTTTCGCAGCACTATTTGTCTGATTTATCAGACTTTGGCGTATGCTTGCCACAAAGCCTTTAAGTTTTAGTGAGGTGACTGCTTCCGGTGATAACATCGATAATATATTGAAATCCAATTCTAACTAAGTACATATTTAGTTATAAAACTTTTAACCGCCATGATATGCCGCAAAAGAATGTGTCTCTAGCGCCATCCATCACGTATATTCCATGCTGAAACTGTAGTGTTATATATGACACATCACTACGATAAAACATGTGAAGTTGAAATAAAAACTTTTATGAATAAATAATGGTTTGCTAACTAAATTCCAATCCAAGGTTATCCAAGGGTCGTGAGTTGATTCTCACTACAACTTCCTGGGACTGGTTGATTTTTTCCAGTAAAATACCTGTTGAACGTTTAAATTTAATTCGTCACTTTAAAAGTCATACTCGTCTTCTCCCTCTAATATTCCAATTAATTCCTAATTTTTGCAGTAACAAGTGACACAAGACTAATGCAATATAATAATAGCAACGAATATGTCATTATTATTCATTAATATGTAGGGTAAGTTTTAAAAATATATTTTGAAAATACCTTCAATTCACATCACTAAATAATAAAAAACATCCATCGTCTCTGACGTCACTTCCTGCCTGATATATCAGACATTGGCGTTTAACACTGATTACAAGTTTCAACTATTGTAAAAATTTTGTTGTGTTTTTACTTATCCGTGTGTGTGTGTGTGTGTGTGCAATAAAGAGTTTTATCTATCTATCTATCTATCTATATAGTGTTGGGATGACGTGGATCGTTAAGCAAAATACATCATATGTAACCACATTGCAACGTGCCTAACGAAAAGTTCCAATGTAATAGCTGTTGGTAAATCAAATAAATAAAATAAAAATAAATAAATATGTATGAAGCCAAACTTAATAATTTTACATAAAAGTCTTTTATCTTAAAATAAGCCGGTAATAAGTATATTCCTGAATATCAAATGGCGCTCGATATTAAAGTAAAAATTGCTTAAATTTTGGCCAAAAAAGAGGTTTGAATTTATTAGAAATTAAAATTAAAGGACGTAAAGATATCCTGCAATTGTAACTTTATTTTATTATGCTTTATATATTAAATGTTTGGAAATACCGACAAAAAACTTTAGTAAATTTTTTTCGGCATGTAAAAAAAAAGATTGGTTTCTACTACTTAATTTGTCTGATATATCAGTCGCTAGCGTGGTGGGCACGGAAATGGTTTGTCTGATATATCCGTCATTGGTGTTGAAAGGGTTAAGACGTTATGCAATATATTTTAAAGATGCAAACGTGTTTTTTTTGTTTTATTAATGATATTTCATAGGTATTTCTATTGTAGTAATTGAAATCAAGTCATCATTGCATTTGATGGGTAATGGCTTAATCACCACACTTGCCAAATGCGGGTTGGTCACAAAAAAAACAAAAAAAATATCAAAATCACAAACCCAGGCTATGCACCGAATAAATCCGCGCTTTGCCACCGAGGCGTAATTTAGATATTTAGATATAAATAATTTAATTTCGTACTTATAACAAAAGTTTGTACGTAATAATAACTTAGTGATCAGTGTTTATTATTTCGTAGGGCAATGTCACCGAAAGACAGTTTTCCTTTGGAAAAGCCTGGTGCGTACAAGATCTATTGCAGCTGCGGTAGCTCCTACTGCCGAATTTAGGAGCACATTAAAGCTGTCAAGCACAACGATACACAAAAATCGATACTGAACATCAAATCCAATCGCGTATTAATCACTGGATTGAGTTTTTTTAACCCTCAGATTATTTCGTCAGAATGCAACTACGTGCTACGTACGTATACCTACGTACTACAGTGCTTCATTTTCTTAATGTCTCCCAGTAATCATTGCATTTCTGAATGCTACCGAATATTAATTTCCATGTCCATGCATTATTCGATTTTTCCATGTACAATAATTAGAATTTAGAACAACGTACTTTATTGTTTTTGATTCTTGTTAGAGCTGTAAAACTTTAAATCATAAATCAATTAAGAACGACGCAATAGTATTTCCACTTGTTCTAAAATAAATTAATAATAATTAAAAGGAGTAGTAGCAACTCTATCCTATACTCTATAACTGATAGAAATCAGAAGACAGCCGAAACACGAACACAAAGTTTGTTGAGGAAAATGGCTTAGTACCGCTAGAAGATGAACTGTATCTAAATTTCAAATTTCAAAATCATTTAATCAGTTATAGCCATAAATAGCACTTATGAATGTCACTATGGCATCGGTTCGTAAGTCTACACAGGGCGGGAGACCTTGTACTGGAAGAACCTCTTCTGAGAAGAACCGGCAAGAAATTCAGCAAGGGCATTTTTTTCCCTTTCTTTTACAGCTTCAAAGTTTGGAAAATGTCCTATCATAGAAGGACACTTTCCATTACAAATAAACACACAAAGTATAAAGGACAATAACATTATGTGTAAAAATAAAATATACCATTACAATATTTTTTTTTATATACATCAAGTTATTATACCATTTTAACACAAAGTTTAAGTAAGTTTATAATAGGAAAAATAACAAAAAGTATGCAGGAGCAGACCAGCCTCCACAGGCGGCACCCGTTCACGAGTAATATGAATAGAGAAGAGATTGAAATTATATTATATTAATACAAAATTTCAATTTTGAAGATTGTTTTAATCTGTCGCTTGTCTGGAGTCTTGATAATAGTCTGGTGAAACACTTTTTACATTTATCAGGTTGCCTATTGTGAGTTTTGTTTACTGTCCGTATACATTCGATTACGTTTACGAAAACAGAAATTAGTATGGCATGGCATTGAAGCATATACAAATTCTCGTTTTCGTTAACGTGATCGAATGGCGAATGAAACTCGCACTTGGCACCCAGATATTGTGAGTGTAGTATGTCTCGAGCATGTTCGAGTGAATAGTAAATTGGAAACCAGTGGTACGAAAATATCGGATACTCAAAAAAAAAAAACAAACATGGCTAGAATCCCGTTTAAAAAAGTATTGTTCATATAAACAAAATTCTTATCTTATCTTAATTAACAGACTTCAAAAAAGGAGAAGGTTCTCATCATCATCATCATCATCATCATCAGCTCATTTTTATGTCCCCACTGCTAAGGCACGAGCCTTCCCTATGGATGGATAGGGAGAACAGGCCATAAACCACCACGCTGACCCAGTGCGGGTTGGTGGTTATTAACGACTGCTAATGCAGCCGGGACCAACGGCTTTACGTGCCATCCGAAGCACGGTGCAGCTCGAGATAATACATTTTTTAGTCACCCATCCGATGACCGGCCTTTGCGAAAATTGCTTAACCTCAACACTCGCAGACCGGGCGCGTTAAACCACTGCGCCATCGAGCATCTCAAGGAAGTTCTTAATTCGCCGGAATCTTTTTTTATTTTTTATGTACAATGTTACCCTTAGAACTTGGTTTAATGCTCTAAGATGTTACCCGATTACTCAAAGACGCCTGACTGACCGATTTGGAAAATTATTTTTTTAACTTATTTATGTATACGATAACTACAATAAATTCTTTTCTTCTTCAATTAATAAAACTTTTTCACGTAAAGAATAGTTTTATGTAATTGGTTTAACAAGCCCTATGCGACAGCAAATGCCGACTAATTATGTACCGACTGATACGGCACGTGGCGTAGCCATTCGACTGCCGGGCGTGGGCGGCACGTTACTTGAGTCAGCGTATATGCCTTGCTATCCAACGTGGCAACTGGCAATGCTGCTAGCTTACTGAGCGCTCTGCCTGATAGAGATGATCTGGGATTTACAGGATTTACAGGCCTATAAATTGTTATGAAACCTTCCCAGGACACTAGGAGAGACTGAAACATTGTGCATTTCACCTAAAAAGGTTAATATTTCCAATATTAGTAAAATCATTTATTTATTTTGTTGTTTATTTATTTTTCATTATAGGTACTTTATGTCCTCGACTCAGACACAAAATATTTTTACAGTATAAATTCTGGCCACGAGTTAGAGGACTTTGAAGTTATGGCTAACCGGCAGCCGGCAGGTATGCGCTAGTTTGAATCCTATAGCATTTTTGTATACAAAAAAAACCGACTCCAAAAAATTTGACTGAAAAAATTGCACTAAAAAGTAAAAAATAATTGCGTGTTTAGTTTGTTCAATTTACTTGCAATTAACCTTTATTATACTCAATCTTATATTCTTTCTTAGGAAAATATATAGGTACAATTATTATATAGGCCAACGAATTATTTGGAGTCGGTGCCAGTAGTCCGCGTTTGTAGTCAAAATTTCATGCATAAGATTGAATGTACTATATTATGTTATATTATAGTATGTCATTAAATGTTAATGTTAAAGTTACCTTGAGTATAATATAGGTTAATTGCAAGTAAATTGAACAAACTAAATACGCAATTATTTTTTACTTTTTAGTGCAATTTTTTCAGTCTAGTTTTTTGGAGTCGGTTTTTTTTTGTTAAAATTTTTGTTTATTTCTCGCTTTTTAGTGATTTGTGTTTTTTCGATCTATTTATCAAAAGCGAATATGGGAAGACCTACTAAACGCGCTGCTCGTATGAGACAGCGCCGTTTAAATGAGACAAGCGAAGAAAACGAGATACTACATCACAAATGAAACATTGTTCCAGTGTGACATTGTTAAACCCTTGCGCGCCATATGTACGTACGGTCGTAGGTACGTAAGGTGGCCCGTTAACAGCGCGGGACGGGAAATTCCATCAGTGTAGTAGATAGATAGATAGACTCTTTATTGCACACGGAAACATCAAATACACGAAGTCTTACATTTATTGTGTACAAAGGCGGCCTAATCGCTCAAAGCGATATCTTCCAGGCAACAGTGGAAGACGGACAAACAAACAGCTTTCGCATTTACAATATTAGTTCGGAAGGATTCATAGCCGGAGTGGCTGAAAATACCAAAATCGCTATAGGTAGGTATGCCCACAATATTTGAGGAATTCCCTCAATTCCTCAAGGACTCCATCATCAGAACTGAGTTCCGGTGCCTGCCTTCTTTTGCTTTGTCGTAGTCGCTTAATATGTTATCGCCACCCGTGAAATACTTATCATTGAGGAGTTCCGGTTATTCATCAGTTACACTTCATCAAATGATACTTTCTGAATGCAAATGCTTGACTTATTGCTGAAAATACCAAAATCGCTATAGGTATGCCTACAAAATTTGAGGAGTTCCCTCATTCCATCATCAGAACTGAATTTTGATAAAAATGGGACCAATCTGGAAGTATATCTTTTCAAATGAAAAAAGTATTTTCCAAATCGGTGTATAAATGACGGAGTTATGAGATAACAAACATTAAAATAAAAAAAATAAAAAAACATGTAACCGAATTGAGAACCTCCTTCTTTTTTGAAGTCGGTTAAAAATTAACGTAATCTGTTCATCTTGTATATTGTATTCTCTAGAAATCTAGACCAATAAGCTTACGCGTGTATTTTGTTTATTTTTCGTCAATAGGTTTCGATGGTGGTAGTAGTAAAAAAGACTTAGAAAAGAAGCTTTTGCTTCTTTTCTAAAATAATTTTTTATTACTTACAAGTAATAAAAAATTATTTTAGAAACTGGTTACGTACAAAGAAAATAAACATTTGTATGGTGGTTTCGTGGAAAGAAAAAATATTCTTTGTACGTAACTGGTTTCATAGCAAGAAGAATTATTCCTTGTACGACACTGGTTACGTAGCCCTGGTTTCATAGGCGGCCGAAGGGGGTTTAACACCGTATATCATAGACAAAGTTCAAAGCCCATTGAGGAAGTTTGGGGAAGTTTGTAGTATTCTGATGTACAGGTGTTTGAACACAACATAATAAAAATTACTAAAATGGAAAACATGACAATTTTTTACCAGTCCTTTTCACGTGGAATGCCCCACGTATCACGATAACGAATATCACAATGAACATAGAGTTCACAACAGTGAGGACGCGCTCGCTTTGACGTCTACATTACATCTTCTGTGGTTACGTCACGGTATCACGTTGTTCATTGCACGTTGTCGAGTTGTGTGTATCAGTTTCGTCGTCGGTTGGTTTTTATGTTGTCCATCACATACCTGCCTATCTGTCTCTTTAGCAAAATTATGGATATTGCGTTATCTAAACGGTGCCTTACCGGTGCAGTGGCCCAATTAGAATCCTAGTAATGGTACAGTTAGCAGCAAAAGTCGTTGACCATTTTTGTTCGTACAGAAAGATAGATAAGACATTTATTATCATTATAGAAAACACATACACAAAATCACGCAAACAAAATAAAATAAATACAAAAAAGGAGTAGGTACTACAGTACCAGGTTTAAATATATATTTTGCAGTTAGGATACAGGTACTCTACTCATACGATATGAGAAATGGCTGACTTCAGAATATCCGGATTGGATGATTCCATCTCGCCGCTGGAATTATCGCTGAGGTCGCCATAATATCATAATATGTACAATATATAATTCCGTGCAATAAGTAAAACAATAAGATGAACGTGTGTGTGTACTGCATTGCATGTAGGGCCATAGCTCAGTGTGGTTTTTTTACCCTAGAAACAAAACACTAGCTAACGGACATGTCTTAATAACTTACGAGAAGTAGGTAGTAGGTATGTACTTAACATAAAGTTAATATATCATATGTATATTAACTTTATGGTACTTACCTAGTCAATGGAACCGTCCTAGATTCGGCTTTTTTTAAATGTCCACAATTGGCCTGATTTTGGCATTTGGGCTATATAAAGGCCCCAGTACCCAATGACCTGTGATGGGCCATGCTCTGCAAATGCAATGCACAACTGTAGGCCACGATCACTTGGTGTTCACACAATGGCGCATGGCTTATTGCTGCCTGGTGAAACACTTGCGATGGACGTGGAAGTAATTACGGCCGCGGCTATTTATCTATACCCTGCTTACAAGTCATCGATATATATGTTAATGTTACAAGTATACTTCTATACTAATATTATAAAGAGGAAAGATTTGCAAAAACACAAATGTTGAAAAAATTTCCACGAGCAGGATTTGAACCTGCACCCTTCTGACATTCCGGGTCAGGAAAGATTTGATTGTTTGTTTGCATTGAATAGGCTCCGAAACTAAATAGACCGATTTGAAAAATTATTTTAGCATTAGAATCCTATATTATTGCTTGCGTATGTTGCTTGCATCGCGCAAGACATAGACGGGAGGTGTTTTATTATTATTTGTGGGCTACGTATACATATATAACCAAAGGCTAAGTAACTATGTCTATATATCATTTAAATGGTGCATAAAATGAGCTTCCTACGCCATTTAGAGTAAAAACCTGAGAATTGTTTATGTTACGTTTAAGCTAGTAGCTTAGGTAATGATTTAAAAAAAAAAATAACTATGTCTGTGGTCTATTGGTTAAGACGACCGGTAGTTAACCATTTAACGAGTTTCTGAGATAACTGGTGTGAGTGTGGGAAATTATTATTATTATTATTCTTCAATCCAAGCATCCGTCCAACTGATCTATACTTACGAGTTAGGGTGCATTGACATGAAGAGTCAATTTTAAAAGCTTATTTTAGTTATTTTATAAAGACAATAAAATAATTTGTTTAAATGGAGTTCACGGTATTTATGTCGCTAGCATGATGTGCAAAAGTAACTTAGTCTGTAACGTCTTGAGCTCCTGAACCGATTTTGATAAGTACGAGGGCTGCACTAAAAGTATCGGGAATGGAATATTACCACTGTTCCTGTCATATTTAAATCTTTTTAATTGAAAACTCCTTGGTTTTAAAAATCGAATACCATTTATTTATTTAAAAAAAGATTCTCGGTCTTGTTACAAAGTTTTGTCAAACTTGTTTAGTCGTTGAGAAAATGGAATTGACTCGAGAAAATTCAAGAGCGATGATTTATTATGACTTTTGAAGTGGTTTATCACAAAAACAGTGTGTTGACCGGATGATTTCTGCATTTGGTGATGAAGCCCCATCCAAAACCACAATTTATCGCTGGTTTGCTGAATTTCAACGTGGACGTGTCAAGCTCAGTGATGATCCCCGTCAAGGTCGTCCAAAAACTGCAGTCACCCAAGAAAACGTTGATGCTGTGCGTTAGCTGATTGAGGAAGTTCGACATGTGACATACCGCGAAATTCAGGCAACTTTAGACATTGGCATGAGTCAAATACAAATAATCTTGCATGAACAATTAGGTGTAAAAAAGTTGTTTTCCCGATGGATACCGCATATGCTCTGTGAAGAGCAAAAAGCGGCTCGCGTTACTTGGTGTGTCAGAACTCTCGAAAGATTCCACGCAGGATCCTCAAATGCTGTATACAACATCGTATCAGGTGACGAATCCTGGATATACGCGTACGAACCCGAAACAAAAAATCAGTCACGAGTTTGGGTGTTCGAAAATGAGTTAAAGCCAACAAAAATTGTTCGTTCACCTCCGTGAAAAAAAATGGTGGCCACGTTTGTCTCCAAAACCGGCCATGTTGCGACTATTCCTCTTGAGGGACAAAGAACGGTTAATGCAAAATGGTATGCTAGCATTTGTTTGCCACAGATCGTTTCTGAACTCTGTAAAGAGAACTGCAACCGCCGCATCATCCTCCATCACGACAATGCGAGTTCTCACACCGCGCACAGAACAAAAGAGTTTTTAGAGCAAGAAAACATAGAATTATTAGACCATCCGCCGTACAACCCCGACCTAAGCCCTAATGATTTCTATACTTTCCCTAAAATAAAGAATAAATTGCGTGGTCAGAGATTTTCATCACCTGAAGAAGCTGTGGACGCCTACAAAACGGCCATTTTGGAGACCTCAACTTCCGAATGGAATGGTTGCTTCAATGATTGGTTCCATAGTATGGAAAAATGTGTCAAATTTCGCGGAGAATACTTCGAAAAGCAATAAATACATTTTTAAATAGTTATGTTGTGTCACTTCCTTGATTCCCGAAATTATTTCAGATACTTTAAAGTTGCAGGTAAGATATAAACTACTTTTTATCAACCTCTGAGACAAACAAAACCTATATAACCTATATAGCTATAGATATAAAATACTTCGTTATAAATAACTCGGCTCCGATATTAGTTAGCGCCTTATTTATTTTTTCTAGGGTAAGCTAAAGTGGTCTACCACAATATAATATAAGTTTTATCGATGGCCGCTCAAACAAAAAATGACAACTTTCTTCATACTAACTTACCCAAACCCCTTAGCTTAAAGAAGGCTCGAGGTCACTCAAAGAACAATGGAGAGGCTATGTTCGGGGTTTCTCTGCGTGATCGAATCCGAAATGAAGAGATCCGCAGAAGAACAAAGGTAACCGACATAGCCCGAAGAGTTGCTAAGTTCAAGTGGCAGTGGGCAGGGCACGCAGCGAGCAGCACAAAACCGGTTGTTGTGGAAATACTTGGGGGAGGTCTTTGTCCAGCAGTGGACGTCTTTTGGCTGAAGTGATGATGATGATGAAATATGCACACACACAACACAAAGGGAGAATGGCGAGTGATCCGAGTTGGCGACTGTGCGCGCATCGTCGTCGCCTCGGACAGGTAGAGAGTTTTTCCAGCAAAAATTAGAGCTCTATGATTGGTTGACTAAGGTGCGGTGAATCAGTAGCAGTGATATCGGCAAAAACTGTTATTCTGAGTGTCCAAAACTAATTTTGTTAAGACAATTATTCACAATTTCGCTACATATTTTTATTTCTGTATATGTTACGGCTAATAGCCGAAGTGCGGCTACACCTAGTTTTAACCGGCTACAACTAGGTGCAGTTGGCCGCATGCGGTTAAACTTAGATGTATCTTACTTATCTTCGGTTAGAACTAGGTTTAGCCTTAATCATAGCGGCTAGAACTAGGTGTAGCCGCACACCGGTGGTTAAACTTAGATCTATGAGAGAAGAGAACAAAGACTTGTTTGATTTTTGTTAGTTAAGAAGTAAAACTTTATTTTTTTGATCAAATTTTTTATCTTGTTGATTGTTTTTTTTTATAATTAAAACTGATTCAAAAGTTATCTTATTTATTTTAACATAGAGTATGAGAGAAGAGAAAAAAGAGTTGGTTGATTTTTGTTAGTTAAGAAGTAAAACTTTATTTTCTTTATGTTTCAATTTTTTATCTTATTGATTGTTTTTTTTTTATAATTAAAACTGAATCAAAAAGTTATCTTATTTGTTTTAACATAGAGTACGAGAGAAGAGAACAAAGACTTGGTTGATTTTTGTTAGTTAAGAAGTAAAACTTTATTTTTTTATGTTAAAATTTTTGATCTTACATAAGATGTTTAGTTCTGTTATTTCTAAAAAGAAGATGTGTTATATTTTGAGTTTTATTAAATTACTTTTATTGTATTATAATATATATTATATTTGCAAGAGATATAAGAAAATATGTACAATATTTTCCAAAACTTTTCTAAAATTTGTCAAATACCTACCCAATTATTAAATGTCACTTCAACATCCCTGTCTTTTGTTTTTTCAATATAATTGAATCAATCGAGAAACGCAAGATATAAATCTCAAAACAAAACCAAAATGCTGAACTGAAAACCTAGTTCTAGCCGATGATAAATAGAATACACCTAAGTTTAACCACCGGTGTGCGGCTGCACCTAGTTCTAGCCGCTATGATGAAGGCTAAACCTAGTTCTAACCGAAGATGAGTAGGATACATCTAAGTTTTACCGCATGCGACCGGCTTCACCTAGTTGTAGCCGGCTAAAACTAGGTGTAGCCGCACTTCGGCTATTAGCCGTAACATATACACCAAATATCTCAGCCCCGATACATTTTAGGCACATACATTGCATACTAAAAGAGGTTTGTTTTTATTTGTACTTTCACTAGAAATCACTTACATTGATGGCTGCAACTAAAAATATGGATGCTATTTTTACCCAAACCCCTTAAGTCAAAAATAAAATCGTTTTTAAATTATATAATTTCAGGTTTCATACTGAGGCACTGTGTCTTCTTGCCGACTCACAGCGCTTTCTTTATATATTTTTTAAATACTCAGTTTTGTTCTTTATTCCCTGGTATATTATGCATTACAAAGATATAAAAAATTAATAAGTGTCAAATTGTAAGGTCACAGTTTGTGTTTACTGATCTTATTTCATTTTAAAGTAAGCAAAAGTTGTGTCTTCATTATTCAATCGGTTGTGTTACCGATAGTAGTGTTAATGAATTTTCAATTTCTTAGCTGCTATAACCAGATGGGTTACTCTTGAAACACAATTGCAATAATCAATTTCCAATCCCAAATCTAAAAAATTCAAATAGCACTCTTAAAAGCGATAATAGCGCTACATTAGAATTAAATTGCGTGGAAATTGAGTGAACAAATTATTATCGAGATGGGGCGTTCCGAAATTGCGAAACTTATCCCAATATCGATACATAATAATCGCATTGGAATTGTATTGAGATTGAGTTTGCGTCAAGAGTAGCCTACCTGGTAACACATTTACTTTTGTGGTGTTGGTATTCCTGTCAAAATTAAAACTATAACATTGAGCGTCGGCCGTTTTGCGGCAAAATTACGAGTTAGTGTTGTTCGTAAACCACAGCGTAAGTTTTTATTTTCTAACTTTAAAAGAGCTATTTTGGTCAAGATAAGTGTATATTTCTTTGACTAGTTTTAATATCGTCAACGGTAAGTGATAGATAATTAACTTAATACGTGTTTAAACTAAAAATAACAGTTAGAGAGGTTATTTAATTAAAAAATCTTAGGTAACACAACCGACATATTTTCGATTGTGTTACTAACTACCGTAACACAACGGTAAAATTCGGTTGTGTTTCCATAAAAGTAAGCGCAGACAGAACAATCATTGAATTAATAATTGACATCTTGCTTATTCGGTTCTATACGTAACTAAAAACTTCCGTTTTGAAAGAAAGTATATCTACTATTACGACAAGTACACAACGTGTAACAGAATTTATGGCACAAGCAAAATATACCTTGTTAGTATCATTAACTGAATCTATTTCACGTGTTTTTTAAGTGTTGTATTCTTTAAAGTCTTAAAAAATGAATTCAAAATTATGGTTACTGTAAAAGATTCAAAGCAAAAACATTGTTATTTTATGCGCGATAAATCGCATTTTTGCAATGAGGATCAACGAGAGTTTAAGTTAAATATGTAGAAGTACAGTCACATCTAAACCAATTATTTCAGTAAAGGATTATTGAAATTGGACCAAAAATGACGAAGTTAAAGCGATTTTCGTGCTGCATTCTCAAAAACGCACACCAGTATACTCGATTCACTGATGACGTCATCAGCCACGCTCGCACTCGCTCGGCAGTTGCCGCTTGCCGCCCGCCACTATTTTTGTATGTTTGCAATGAATAAACTCAAAACTACTGAACCGATTTTAAATATTCTTTCACCATTAGAATGCTACATTATTTCTGAGTAACATAAGCTATATTTATTACTAGAAAAAAAGTATTTAATAATAAATAAATAGAAATACGATTTATTAGAGAGAGTGAGGGATCTACCCGCGCATTCTACCACAGTTGCTTGTAGCGCATTGACTCATACGTAGTAAAAACACGTAAATGGATAATGTCGTCTTACAAATATTGTATCGTGCTACGATGCGAAAATACAAGTGTTGCTACTCCGCCGGACAAATTGTTTTTTTGTATTCCAAAAGATCCAAACGGATTTCTAAACTGTCGGAATACAACAATGCTTTTAACATGTTTGCTATGGCGCTGGTATTAGATAAGATGGTGGTAGCTAGCCAGGCGGACTTAACAAGCTCAACCACTAAACAAATTGAGAACGCGCCGCTGGGAATCGAACTCGGGACATTGGGTCTAAGTCCGGAGGCTTAGCCACTAGACGACAGAGCTGGTTAAATGTTTATTATTAGTTTGTTACTCAATCACGCGGAACCGGCTGAACAGATTTAGATGAAATTTTGCACATAGATAGACCCGGATAGGACTATTTTTATTTACTTACAAAATATTCAGCTAACACGCTTATATGATAAATCAATAAATGAAAAAACTTTTTAAAATACATACATCAAAATATAAAACAAAAAAGATTTTTTTTTACTTTAGCTACTTACCTAAAGTACTTATTAATGTGTCTGCGAAAAATACAGCATCTTAGAACTTATTTAAAAAACTAAAGGCCAGGCGGACTTAACAAGCTCTACTACGACTATCAACCAAACCTAGTAGGTACACAAAGATGTACCTCCCGCTGGGAATCGAACCCAAGACCTCTGGGTGTAAGACCGGTGGCTTAGCCACTAGACCACAGAAGCGGTTAAAATTTAAATAAAAGCTTGTTTTAAAAACTTTTTCACTTTTAACTTTTTACCATGTAAGTACCTACAGTCTAGGAGTTCCTCTGACCTTCTTTCAGTTTCATCATCAGATCTTGAGCACCACACAAGGTTAGTTTTTATTAACACAAATAAAATAAGCACAAACACGGCGGGGTTATCTTGTTTCATTGCAGAGTTCCTAGTTAGCTCAGTAAGTGAAATGTGAATTTCTTATGATTTAAATAAAATTCTATAACCTCAGTTCTTATGACCACCTTCCGACTGCATCATCAGACTAGTTCCATGATGCCATATTATTGAATTGCTATCGAAGTTACGTGAATATACTAAGTTTCATCTCGATCGGTCCTCGGGAAGTGATCCAAATCTTTCTTGCCCGTACATACGTACGGTCGCACGAGTCCGCACGACTTGTGTACTGTGACGTCATCGTGAGTAGGCAAGCAGGCGCGCGCGTTTCAAAATAGCCGTTCGGAAAACATTAATAACTTCATGATTTTTTGACGGATTTTAATAATTTAAAGAATAAAATGCTTTGTAGTTGATTGTGTATACCTACAATGTATATAGTAAAAATCAGTTGTGCTATTATGTGATTGATCGTCATTGAATTTATCACAATTTTTTTTTTTATCAAATATTTATATAACACACATTAAAAACAAGTGAAATAGATCAATTTTTTGTGTCTAGATACGGGTGACTAAAAAGTTCCTGAAAAGCGGTAAATGTAAGATTCCATTAACGTAATAGAACAACTTTTACTAGGGAACTAACCCTGAAATCGCGAAGAAAAACATCAGATGTTTCATGCAAAATTGCTATTGTACTTCGGTATCTACATGACCAAAATATTCGAAAGTTGTTTCCATAATAAAAGTTTGTGGTCACATCTCATCTTACTAGTCTAGGTTATTTGATCTCAAGACTCTCTTATTTCACAATTATAATATTTGCTAAGTACATTATTGTGTAAACTAAGCTTTATAGTTTCGGTTGTGTTACCTTCAGCAAAGTGTGTTACCCATTTCGGTTGTGTTATGTATGGTACAATCTTAGAGCATTAATAATGCTCTAAGGGTACAATCATAGTCGGCCTTACCCAATAGGACATTTAATATTTGTATGGGGTATGAAAAATTATAAATTTTTCAATATAGTTCTATATGTTAATATCCTTCTACAGCACTAGGAACTGCTATAAATCAGATGTAAAAAGGTTCATGATTGTGGAAACCAGTTTTTTGTTTAAAGTTCGATAATAAAAAAAAATTAAGTTGTCTGACAATTTTTTGTTGCCTTAGTACATAAATTTTACCTTACCTTTACAAAATGATTTGAAAACGAACAAATAAAACTAGTATTGCAATAAAAAAGGCATAAACATTAAAAGGCTTTATTGTCAATAAGTCAGTGACGAAAAGCATAATTTTTGCTTGGCATAATAATTGAAAAGACACAATAATCAAAAGATAAACATTTGATAAGCATAACTCTATAATATTGTATTGTATCAACTCTTCATAGCACTTCTTGTAGCATGATACAAGATATTTCTATGCACTTTATAAGTTTAGTTATTATGCATTTATTTTGCAAGAAATTGAATTGAACCTTGCAAAAGTAATAAGAAACGAAAAAAGATGTGATTAGTGAAAAGATTATCAGCATCAGTTATGCTTAGGGTTCCCACCTCTCTCGGAGTTCCGGGAGTCTCCCGGAATTCAGCAATGAAAATTTAAATTTCCCTGCCTGATTTAGACTAATCAAAGGTGGCAACCCTAGTTATGCTTTGTAAAAATCTAGCAGTGAAATCCTCTCATTGAGGGAGTTACTTTTTATAAAAATAACTAGCTCCGAGAGGCATATAATGAATGACATAATTGAACATGTTCACAGCAGCCCTAACCACCCGTAGGCTTGTGCTCCATCAATGGGGACATTCATTGAGCAGGTGGTATGGTGTGGTGAATTATCCTAAATAGTATTGGTAGGCAGGTACATAAATGGTAATCTATAACTTTGACTGCTGCTAATGGTGCCAATAAATTAGACTTTTGCATACAATTTTTGCCAAATATTGGCGTTATTAACAAATTAATACAAAAGGTGCCAAGATTATCTAACGATTACCCTACTATAATTATGTGTGTCTTGGGTTCTATAAGGTACAAATTTTTGGAGGTTCCCAGAATCAATTAATCACAATGTCTAGGAGTCTCTGCTAGAAAGTGGATTCTTCTGGACTCATAATTTAGAACCTACATAATAATATGTACTGTGTACTGATAAATTAGAAAACATTAATTATTTGCTGTTTTTACGTATCAAACAGTAACTTGAAGAAAAATCCTCCTGCTAAAGTTTTCTTATGTTCCTTATAGGTACAGGGAAGCAAGGCCCTCATCTCACTTGAAGTTAAAATGAAAGATGACAAAGATCGAAGCGTACTTCACCCAGTATCCTCAACTACTGAGATACTGGCTTATCTTTAACTCTCTAACATTACAACGAATGGCAAGTGCCATTCATTGCTCTCGTTTTTAAAGTAGTTGCTATTAATGTGCTTGATCATTCTAAATGGTTTTCTCCTGTGACTGAGTGGAGTGATCAGCCAGAACCCGTGTTTCTAATCACCAAACCGCATTTGGCAAGTGTGGTGATTTAATTAATATCCTTCAATTGTAGTGATAACTTTATTTCAAAAATGTATGTCTTTGCCTAGCAGTAGGACATTGTAGAGGTTAAATACTTTTTAATAATTATTATTATTATGTTTTTTTAAGTTATTCCTCATTTATATGAAAAGAACCAAAGATTTATTTGGTAATAGAAGCTTGTAGATATAAATTTAATGTGATAAAATAACAATATTCTGCAGATTAATTTGATTTAACTTCCATGAAACCACTATAAAAACTGTGATAAGAACAAGATAACACAAATAAATTATTTGGTGTCTTGATTATAATTTTTAAAGTGTAAGTAATTGAAACTTTATGCTTATTTACATGAAGTTGTTTGTTACACTGTATGTTAAAATAAAATAGTTTTTACTTTTTAAACTGCAAAGTTTAGTTTACATTACGCTCACGCTATAGTAAATACACAGTTCAAACACTTACCAAAAATTTCAAACGGCTTTTACAGCCATTTAGATATAAAATCTTATCCCACTGGTATTACACAAACTTCAGAAAAAGTTTTTGTTTTTTCAACCACAAAGTTTGGAGCACCTGTTGTGTAAGTTCAGTTTCACAAAAATACTCCTACAGTTTAATTAATTAGTCACGTAGAATGTCTTCTTTTTAATTAAGGAAAGAAAGCAAAGCCTATCAATAAACACCGCAAAAGAAATATCTTCTGCCGTCCTTCTGCCTGCTTTGTCTACTGAAAGTAAAATTGATAATTGATTGTATGTATACAAGAGACACGCCAATAAGAGTGCTGGAATAATGCTGTGTACTACGCTAGTTTGTACCATATCGATAGTTTGTGACGCGCGGCGGCTACGGCGCGGCGGCGGCGGCGGCGCCGTTTTGTAGTACAGCCTTAAATGTAACTTACAAATACAGTAATACATCTAACTTCATATAGGTACCTAATTAATTATTTACAAAATAAAAAAATACCTCAACAATTACTATACCATCATCCGTATGAATACTTGTGTTAAAAAAAACTATCATAAAACGTCTTTTTTGTTATACTTAACTAAATTTCAAACACGCTAATACTTTAAACAACCAAAATAGATTTAGAGTGTTTTTATTAGTTTCACAAGGATTTAAGGCTGATATTACAATGATATTTGAAAACGAAAAAAACCATCGTCGCGTTGGTTCATATTGCTCTTCCATACGGTCAAATTGAATCTTTTGGGATAGAAATCAGCGCCAATGACTATAACACAAGAGTGCTTTTAAAGTTTATTTTAGATAGTTTTTATTACATGTAAATAAATGACAGACTGTCGATATATTACGTAATTATACATCCCTAGTTTTAGCCTAGCTATGGCTATGGTGGCCTAGCCATGCGTCACGCTCATAAACACGTGAGTCTGGTCATGAGTGAGATAGAAATATCTCTTAGACCTTGTTTACGAACAGCTTTGCACGTGGTCAATGAAAGAGATGGGAGATGTAGTTACATTTTAATTCTTGTTCTTCTGATAGAGGCACTGAGGGACAGTAACTTCGATCAATATAGTACTGATGCGCTTCAAAAACAGTAGGTACTAGAAATTAAACTTTATAGGTACTTTATTGTAGGTTCTTACCTAGTCTTATTTCAAATTAAAAAGGTTGATTTCAGTATAAAACCTATTTGACGATCTGAATTGATACCCAATATCAACAATCATAATGATCAGCAACGTTTAAATAGTCAACGCCCTAATAGCAGCAACATAAAAGACCAATGATTCAAAAGATAGATAGATCAAATAATCAACAGTTTAAAATATCAACAGTTCAAAAGATCGACAATTCATTTGATCAACATGCAAGTAAGTATATTATAAAAATTGTTATGATCAACACATTTTTCACTAAATAGGTGGGTACTTACACTCGGATGATTTAAGTGTGATGTAAGTGATGTTGCCGATCATTTGTCAGATGTTTCATTCAATAAACCGGTGTATTTGTTGCCGTCAATACCTAACTATTGAGTAGTTAGGTATTGACGGAATAATAATAAGTGCCTTAACAATAAAGCTACCAAAAAGATTGCTGATGTTCTTAAATAAAACCCATTTTCAATTGATATTTATTTATATTAATAAATATCTCATCTCACTCAAATCCAATGAACTGAAAAGTTTGATAAGAAAGTAGATATTATTTACTTACAAACGAACGTTGAAAAAATAACAATATTTATATAACATAGTTAACTTAATAATTAATTCGTTACTGAGCAAAAAACTTATTTTCATACTTAATGTCAAATATAATCATCTCATCAAACCCTGCAGAAATGAGGCCTTGTCAAGATTTTTGTCACAATAATATTAAACTACCTTCAATTTAAAACTATACCCAACAGCGCAAGAAAAAATTAAAGCGAACATTCTTTTAACTTATGTAAGTAATATATAATATTAAAAAGTAATCAATTATATTACATTATGACCTGAAATATCATACGCATCTAACTCATTTATGTAATAATAATATTACAATATAAATGTTCTCTCATTAGAAGGAAGGATAATAATGTATAGACCTAACCAGCACCTTGTTATTCTGTGCCAGCACTAGAAAGGCTAATTAATTTATATATCCAGCACTAGATGACGCTAAAGCCATAAAAGTAAGTTTGTTTCATAGGTAATGTAGCATTAAGATAATAAATAAAACTATTAATGACTAGTTCGCGAAGACTACAATATCTCACAGGAACCTGTTACCTGGATAAAAAGTATTCTATATCCTGGTCCGGGTCATGGTCTGTATATGTGCAAAATTTCATCCAAATCCGATCAGCCATTTTCACGTGATAGGTACACGGTCAAATAAACAAACAAAAATTTTAAAAACTGTTGGAACGTGTTCTGTTGTCGATTCTAAGTATCTCCAGCCAACTTTTTTTCGAATATCTTCCATGTAGGTACAGACTTTCGACCCACTTTAGCTTTATTATTATAGATAGACAGATAGATGTATAATATTATAGTGTTCACTACCAGTTAAAACAAAAAGTATCTACAAACAAAATTTGGTCGGAGAACCTACTGGTATTATTATTACGAGTACTAAGTATGATATATTATTATTAGTGGGTTACTATGATTAATACTAACTTAGTAAAAATGTGTTGATCAAAACAATTTTTATATTATACCTAAATTGTTGTCATTTTGCCTGTTGATCAAATGAACTGTCGATCTTTTGAACTGTTGATATTTTAAACTGTTGATATTTTGATTTGTCGATCTTTTGGATCGTTGCTATTAGGGCGTTCTTAGGGCGGACTTCAAAAAAAGGAGGAGGTTCTCAATTCGGTTGTATTGTATGTTTTTTTTTTAATGTTTGTTACCGCAGTACTCCGTCATTTATACACCTATTTGGAAAATTCTTTTTTCATTTGAAAGGATATACTTCCAGATTGGTCTCATTTTTAACAAAATCCAGTTCTGATGATGGAATCCTTAAGGAATTGAGGGAACTCCTCAAATATTGTAGGCATACTTATAGCGATTTTGGTATTTTCTGCAATAAATCAAGCATTTGCTTTCAGAAAGTATCATTTGATGAAGTGTTACTGATGAAAAAGACCACAGATTGCCACCGGAACTCCTCAATGATAAGTATTTCATGAGTGACGATAAGATATCTCGATGAAGATAGTTAAGCGACTATGACGAAGCAAAAGAAGGTAGGCATCGGAACTCAGTTTTTGATTTCCTACTTTGAGAAGGCGTTTTGTCTCATTTTTAAACGGCGCTGTCCCATACCTACGTGCAGCGCGTTTAGTAGGTCTACCCATTTTCGCTTTTGATAAATAGATCGAAACGAGTCATTAAAAAACGAGAAATAAACAAAATTTCTAACAAAAGAAAAAACCGACTCCTAAAAATTAGACTGAAAAAATTTGCACTAAAAAGTAAAAAATAATTGCGTAGTTACGTTTGTTCAATTTACTTGCAATTAACCTTTATCAATCTTATATTCTTAAAAACTATGCGACTGCATACCTACTTAACTTCACATCTAACAGAACACATATTAAGACAAACAAGCAAATACCAAATATTTACTTGCAATCCACCTAAAGAAACAAATAAAAAAATATATTTGTAAACAGCTTATAGACAATCATTTTATTAGGAAAATATATAGGTAGGTACAACTCTAGGATTAGGATTTTATAATGTTTTATTGTTTTTATATTAAAATATTGTAAAAATCTAGTTTTAAGAAAGAATTTATATAAATGCGTAGGTATACGTAATTTATATCTATGTTATATCTACATATAAAATTCTCTTGTCACAACCACAAGTTAGTTGCCATACTCCTCCGAAACGGCTCGATCGATTTTTATGAAACTTTATATGTATATTTGGTAGGTGGGACAATCGGTTGTAATCTATTTTTCATACCCCTAAGTGATAGATAAGGGTGGTCCATTCCAAAAATTTTTTTTTTAATTTTTTTAAAATTATTTTTGGCTTAAAATATGTAGCATCAAAAAATACATACAACCCTAAATTTTCACCCTTCTATCACCAACCCCTATAGATCAGTTGTCTCCGCCAGGCGTCTACCGGTATCACTTCTCACCCAGTAAATAGCACGGAATAGAAATGACTATCAATAAGTCCCAAGGCCAAACGATGTCTGTTAGTGGCTTAGATTTGAGCACACCATGTTTTTCACACTATACGCGGCATGCTCTCGAGTGGGCAAACCATCCAGTTTGTTTGTGTTAGCTAAAGATGGGCTAACAAAAAATATTGTACACACTGTAGCGTTAATGGATTGATATTGTTTGTTAGTGTTATTGTCGTAATTAATGATATATATACAACTTGTTCCAAAAAAACCCGTTAAGCCTGAAATGTCAGTAGCTATATATAAAACTGAAGTGGTGGGTGCTGTTCTTTAAGTTGTAGGCACAGTAGTTTCGGAAAAAAACAATATCAAAGTTCAGCAAAAATATCGCTAAGATTTTTAAAAGATTCCCAACACTACTGATCAGCTGTAGAAGTCATTAGCTTCTAAATCAAAGATTATTATTTTTTCAGACTGGTCAACTATCGGTATTTGTGCATTGTGTGTGTAACAGTACAGGGACCTTTAATCTAGTTAAAGACCCTTTTAAATTTATACTAATTCAGATTTGCTTGAGAATGAACAATAACAGCTGTCTGTTACAAATTTTATAGATAACCTAACAAAATGTCGTTACGTTTGAATCAATTTATTGACTAATGACGATGAAGAATATTTTGGCTCTGGACCAACATGGTATAAAGAAAAGACATAGTACTTACTTCGAAGATAACGACGTCTACGACTTCGCCATATACGATTCCGTTTGTCAAAAGCGTCTGTGTATAATTTGCTGACAAAAATTGTGAGCATCGTCTGGAGTATGCAACAAATAGGTAGGTGAGTTGTATGCGCTCGTTGTATTTACGTGCTGGTATGTTTTAAAGAATTACGCTATTAATGACTTCTTATTTTTACAAAATTTTCTGTCAACAAACAATCAACATAACAGAGTATTTGAAGTTATTCAAAACGTCAAGTAGAAATATTACCCTGGCTAATTAAAAATACGCAGCGCCATATTGCTCAGGCATGGTATGAATGTACTTTTATGCTTGGTGGTTAATATTTTCGTTCGTTTCATTCGTTCATCATCACGGAGTAACTATGCGAGAGTTACCCATAGATTAATCTGGTTAAATGAAACCAAAGTTAGCCGTAGAGTAAATCATAAGAGTAAAGATATACTGGGATAGCTTTTCTCGTATAAATTGGATGTTGGTGAAATCCACCCTAAGAAGTAAAAGAGAGTTTAATAGGTAGGTACGGGAACAAGAATCGTAGCTGTTAGCTAAGTAGGTACTTACATAACTTATGCGCAAAACCTTTCTGTAGTTTGATCTTTGAAATTGAATTTTCCCACCTCCTTTTTTTAGAAATCATGTTGACCTGGTACTTTTGGTAATATTTGTTTAGTGGATTCCGCATAATAATAATTGAAATTAAATCATTTTACTCTGAACGGAACAAAGGATGGATAGCTATTTATTATTACACAGTCTTTTATAGCGTCGTAACATATCGGTTAATGGATAGGATAGCTATGTCGCCACAAATGTTTTATTCGATATGATCTGCTTCAAATCCGTCATGGCGATAACTATAGGTAGGTGTAACCATAGGTACACAAGTATGAATGAACAAGTAAAATTAAACGTTAACCCACTGAGATGTACGATCTGAGTTACTGAGTGAAGTATTCTTTTCTGAGTCATACACATTATTACTGATTGAAAGGCCGCAGCCTGTAAGTCGTCTCCAACCTCCCCTTATAGCGACCCCTTTCCACTCAATACACACTGAGCTGGCGCCTGAGAAAGTCCATATCTGGACCAGAACATATTGAACTGAGTCTGTTATCACATAACACTGTATGCTCTTTTTTCACACTACACGTACATGAAACACAAGGGTAAACAACACAGTTATGAGATAGCATCTGTACAATAATTTAATAAGGAGATAAAACTTACCGAGGTATCTGGAACTACGCGTGGCGGCTGTCCGGTTGCGTCTGCGTCATATTGACAATGCGCTATCGTTTAAAGCTAAAGTCTACCCTCAATATAAAATACAAATTTGTTGGCTATGGAAAATCGCATAGTTCGCGACAAGCTATGTGGGTGAGTTTTCACTTGCCATGCTAACAGTTGGATCATCCCAAGATGCAACAGAGAGGAGTTGCCTTTTCGCACTGGTTTGTTCCTTTCTTTTGATTAGTACCTAAGTATAACATAAGTTAGTTATTTTTTTCTACCCTACAAATTCCGTAGAAATAATTTGCAAAACAACGTTTGCCAGGTCCGCTAGTAGGAATATAAAAATCTTCTGTGCGTGGGTGGATTCGCGTTTTGGATTTTTTCTGATTTATTTTGAAGCCTTTTTGTAAATTAATCTGAAATGCGTGCAAAGTTTCAAAAATCGAAAGAAGTACTATTAAGTAAGATCTGCTTAACAAAGGCACTCTTTTTTAATCAAGAATTTAGATAATATTTGATCTCAAAAAATAATAAGAGAAATGGTAATGACGTTAGGCTAATGGCAATGATTTTTTGAGGATGGTAATGATTAGGAATGCTTGGTAATGACGAGCTTTTACGGCAAAAATAATAATTAAGTACCTGATACCTATTTTAGAAGACATAGCTATGTATTTTTTTCATATACATATAAGTAGTTGCTAACTTGTAAATAAAACACTTACTTATAAATTTGTAAAGTTTAAACTTTTGTGTTATTAATAACACAAAAATTAAAATTCAACAAATCTCGTAACAAACACAATCTCGGTCTTTAATTTAACTATGCTATCATGGCTCAATCCAACTCTTATGGCACGTATTAAGTTGTTAAGTAGGTAACTAAATTTTAACTTAACTTTAAGTGATTAATTGCATGTAAACACAGAATTTAGTAGCAAGTTGCAAGTTAAAATTTAGCTAACAACTAAACAAGATATTTAGAATTTTGTCTATTTTTCGGTTAAGTTGGTGGGCGGGGCTTGTCACTTGACACGTTTGGACTGGCACAATATTAGTTAAATGCAGAAGTGTAGTGAGCGACGCGCTCGGGTTCAATTTTATTGTTGGTATTAAATTATTGATTATTGTATTAAACATATTTACTCGATTTAGAAACTCTACGAAAATGAGATAGACTGCGAAAACTATTGCCAGTATTGAGAAAATATATTGTAATATGTAATTTTAATTTTGCATCTAATGCACATCGCATTACAGTATCTTTTTTCTGTATTTCGTTTTCCACTTTAGATAACAAGTAAATAATAGAGTCTTCTACCATGCGTGACGCATTAAAATATACTTGTTATTAAATCTTCATTCGCTAGCTCCTCGAACAAAGTGGCACTTGATCCTTGGCCATACTGATCTCTTCTATTTATTCAATTTCTCACCCAGTTTTTTGGGTATGGTTATTTCCCTAATTATTTCATCTTTGACTTCATAACAAATTTAGCACAGAATTTACGACTTCATTACGTGGTTGATCGTCCATCTTGAGTGAACTAAGGAAACTAATTACTTTAATGGACATATACTTAAATATAAGCCACATAAAATTAAGTTTAAATTTAGTTACCTACTTAACAACTTAAAACGTGTAAATCAGCCATTACTCTGTAAGCCCTATTCAATGTCGACAACTACGTCATCAACATCCGATCTAAATATTTTTACAAATATTGAAAGATCAGTTAAGAATTAGGCAAGCTATATTTATGATTACATATACATATAATTTTACGCAAATAGTGTGGTAGTGCACCTGACCCGGCATGTCATGGGGTGCGAATTCCCTTCGTGGAAATTTTTTCAGCACTGTCTTTTTTCACATATCTAATAGTTTCAATAGTAAGTAGGTGGAGCTCGATGGCGCAGTGGTTAACGCGCCCGGTCTGCGAGTGCTGAGGTTAAGCAACATTCGCAAAGGCCGGTCATCGGATGGGTGACCAAAAATTATTATCTCGAGCTCCTCCGTGCTTCGTAAGGCACGTTAAGCCGTTGGTCCTGGCTGCATTAGCAGTCGTTAACAACCACCAATCCGCACTGGGCCCGCGTGGTGGTTTATGGCCCGTTCTCCCTATCCATCCATAGGGAAGGCTCGTGCCCCAGCAGTGGGGACGTAAATGAGCTGATGATGAATAGTTTCAATATGTAGTACTATGTAATATTGAAGTTTCATTTTTGAAAACGGCAACTACCTGAAATAAAATATTATTTTGTATGATGTATTTTTAAAGTTAAAATATGTTTAGAGTATGTATGCATAAACCCACGACCATTATTCCCCAAAAGGTGGTTAGAGATCATCATATCCTATCCAAGCCATGGTTTGGATCAATGTCCACTTTTAGCAAATAGAGCGACCTTGTTGTTAATTATGCAAAGGAAGTGTCAGGATGCTGGCCAATCGGCTTTTTTGATGCACTGGCACATAATCTCGATTCACCACTTACGAATGCTGACAAGAAAAGCTGGCTATTATAATACTATAATCCAGACAAGCACGGATAATTTAATATTTTTAGCAAATTAAAATAAAGATAACGCACAAAAAAACCCATTCAACTTCCAGCTGGTATTTCGGTTATTTTAAAGCATGAAAGCAAACAACGTTTTAAGTAAAATAGAACAAATTGCTACTAATAAGAAATTTTGAAACTTTGAATTCATCATTCCCATTAACATAACGTCATTACCATCAACACAAATCAAACGGTAATGATGATGATGGTAATGAGTAATGACAAACGTAGTGTTTTTTTTGAACAAATCGTGAATTCTTAGCGCTACTATTTTGTGACCGCCTTTTTGAGAATTTGTCCTGGGAGTCACAATAAGTTCTAATGCTAACAATTATACTTAATTTATAATTACCTAGAAAACGTATTTACCGGTAATGATGGAAATACGTGACAACCATTTCCTGGACATATGATTTGTAACAAAAAAGTATTTAAAGAGCACTCACCGTGACGTGCGCTGTGGTACATTTCGTGCAAGCGACTGAGGAGAGTGGTGTGCACGGGGACAGTAAGATACATCCATCACGTAGATCAGGGATGCACAGACTGCGGCCCGCGGGCCGCATGCGGCCCGCCGGTCGAATACTGGTGGCCCGCCGACAGCAAAAATAATACTCTCGTACATTCGAAAATATTGAGTTCTATTCCAGAATAATTACCTATACTTCTGGTGGCCCACCATCAGTTCATAATTTGCCCGAGTGGCCCCTAGTCTTAATAAGTCTGTGCATCCATGACGTAGATCTTTCAAGAAAGTAAATTTGACGTTAGCGCGATGGTAATGACGAATTTCTGTTACAAACTTTTGAAATTTCGTTTTGACTATTATGCTGTTCTGAATTATAAACGCTATTTATTATGTTGTTTACGGTAAAATACAGATTACTAAACGTTTGAAAAAATCGGGTTTGGCGATCATAATTATTGAAATATATATTTTGAAAGTTTTGTGCACATATATTTTCTTTAGATGGTAATGATGTTTTACTCAGTTTTAATTAAATTAGAAAATGAGTTTTTAGAACACAAGGTTCGTAACTGTGTCACCTTACGTTAAGTTATGTTTAAAACCTCGCTTAAACAAAAAAAGTAACTGAAAAATGAGATAGAATTTCTAATCAACTAGAAATAGTTTTTTTCCATGTTTCGCGAAATGACCCGCGTGTGTATGTTATTGATCTCCTTCTAAACGGCTGAACCGATTTGGATGAAATTTTCTGTGTGCGTCCAAGTGGATTCGAGAATGGTTTAGATTTACAATTGGACCCGGTAGGTGGCGCTGCTATAGGGGTCCATCATGGGATACGGGTGTTCTTAAGCGGACGAATGATTTGTTTGTTTTGTTGTCATGGAAACTGTCAAAGCGGTACGAAGTCCGCCGGTCAGCTAGTACTACTATATAAATCTGTAGGCTCTGTCTGTACATGCGATTTTTCTGACAAATTTTGGGATAAATATACGTTTTATGATTAACTGACACCAATTCTACGATTTTTCAAATTTTTATCGGTCTGTCTGTCTGTCTGTCTGTATGTCCTCTTATAACTCATGCAAGAACAGCTTCTTGACCGATCTTGATGAAATTTGTATGTCCGGAATCACTGCTGTAGTCACTCAAACATCTGCAATAACAAAAAGTAAAAAATAATTGCATAGTTTAGTTTGCTCAATTTACTTGCAATTAACCTATATTATACAAAATCTTATATTCTTTCTTAGGAAAATATATAGGTACAATTATTGTTATTTTTGTGAGTCGGTGCCAGGCAAGGTAACTTTAACATTAACATTTAACGACATACTATAATATAATCATAATAGTACATTCAATCTTATGCATGAAATTTTGACTACGATCGCGGACTGGCACCGACTCCAAAAATTTCGTTGGATGGCACCGGCTCCAAAAATAACAATAATTGTACCTATACCTATATATACATATTTGCCTAAGAAAGAATATAAGATTAAGTTAAAATTAGACTGAAAAAATTGCACTAAAACGTAAAAATAATTGCGTAGTTTAGTTTGTTCAATTTACTTGCAAATAACCATAATATAGTTAATTTTTTTGGTGTGTAAAATTCACACATATATGTGTGAATTTTGTTGTCAAGTAAATAAAATTGGTAAATATGATATTTCCTACCTCGCTCCAGGATTCACCATAAAAGACCAAGGCGGTATCGTCTGCGAAGGCAAAGATATTGCCTCGATTTAGCTGAAGCTGGCAGAGACTATTAATGTTTACCAAGAATAGCAATGGTCCTAGTATGCTACCCTGAGGTATGCCAAAGGTAATTGGTAGCTCATCACTAAGCCAATCACCTATTTTCACTATTTGTACTCTATCTATGAGATGATGAGCAAAAAGAGAGAGTGGCATGCCTCTTACACCTATGTCTTCCAGCTTATGCAGAAGAAGAGGCACAGAAACAGTGTCGAAAGCATTTGCTAAGTCCAAAAAGATCGCTAAGCACTTGTATCCTAAGTCCAGCTTACGCACTATCAGATCAGTAAGCTCGTGAACAGCATCATCAGTAGATCGTCCCCTACGAAAGCCATACTGAGAGGGAGAATAGTTATTTGTTATACAAGAGTGCAAAGTTGCTTTTTAACCGCGTGCTCAATTTTGATGACCGAGCAAGCGAAGGATTCTAAAATTGAATCACGAGCGCAGCGAGTGATTCAAAAATTAGAATCCTGAGCGTTAGCGAGGGAATCAAAAGAGCACCAGGTGAAAAATCTTTGCACTCGAGTGCAACACCTAACTTTTCATCCCACCTCAGCGAGGAAATGACAAAATGCAAAAAAAAACATTTACAATCACAAGATACTTTTATTTCAGTTTAGGTATTAACTACTACATTATGAAAGGTAAGTATTACAGAATAATCTTTAAATTATATCAAACAATACTTAGGTATACCTAATTAAGAAAAATTGAAAGTAACGTTGCTACAGTTACTAAGTGTAATATTTTTGTTAGGTACTGTAATGTTGGTGTTAGTAACTTGTGTACTGTAACACCCCGCTGGGTCGTTACTTAAGGAACGGGGGGTTGTATCGAATAATAATGCTTTATAGCTTTAAATATTTATATTACTTTCAACATGAAATAATAACAATCAATTCGTCGTCGCGGCCCGTCACCGAGTCTGCTATGTTCTTCTTTTTTCTCTT